>AFRD01000139.1:0-71734 GCA_000222875.2 Periglandula ipomoeae IasaF13
TCACGGGAAGTATAGCTTGCAGACAAGCGAGCAGACTTGTGATGTGCCGAGTTGTTGATGATATGCCCGAACTATCGAATCCGCTAATGAAAACTCCATCACGGTCAAGTTTGATGAGGAGAATCGATTATGACTACAGGCACAGGAACTGAATGAACAATTTTTGGGTTTTCGAAGGGAGAACGACATCAGATACATTCATTGCAGGCTATCTTGTCCTCTCACAAAAGGCAAAGGGCCATCTCGGGAGCAACGTAGCTCGGGCAGCGTATTGGGCTCAGAATTGAAGCATTAGATCAGCGTGATCAATGAAACTCAACATTGCGATTTCGCTACCCATGTCATATACCCATACACCTTTTTGACGGTTTTCGAACAAGTTACGAAAGATGTGTGGTTGCCAACGGCGACCATGATACACAGTCACACCGCCAGATGCTGATTCGAAAGAAGCGGAGTGAAGGACCTGCTAGAATAAAAATCTATATCCCTAGGCGAATCCGCCAGCATCTGGCTAGTCTATGGATATTGAGTGAGGTGGTCAAATACTTATGATCCCCCACTGTACAATCATCAGTTTATCGCAGAAGGTCCGAAACAGCCATGGCTAGCATACTGTCACTGACGTTGAAGCTGTAGCCTAGTATGGATTGCGCTTAGATAAGGAGAATGCGGTTTTTTTACACTCATGCGTGTGGACCAAACACGATGCACGAAGCCAAGTAGCTCGAGGATAACGGTAGTTGTTAGTAAAGCATCATGTGAATCAACGCCGTCAGCAGTCGCGTAACGATCAGTCCGTAGCCTTCATCTCATATTATCGCGTGCTGCCGGACCCGCTCCGCCGAGCTTCAAAAACCCCAGCGGAGATTGAGAAGCTGTGACAAGCTCCGCCAGATAAAGCCGGACCCTCAGTGGCTCTCTCTCCATCCTCCCGGTTTCAATTTATTCGTCATTGATCCATCACCCTTGATACCCTTCGCCTCTTCTGAATCTCTCCTTTTTTCTTTCTTGCCTGCACCATTCTTGATACCCCCAAACTGCTTTTCTTTTCGTCGCTGCATCGCCAGGCTTGTAACCAAAATACCTGGTCCGTCTACCACATTCGAAGACCGATCCCCAGACAATCGCAAACCACCATTTTCGCCACAATGGCAGCTCCCCCGTCCGCAGCCATCATCGGCTCAACCGGCCTCGTCGGATCCTTCATCCTCCCCAACGTCCTCGCCCACGACATCTACAAGCCCGTCCACACCATCACCAGACGCGCCCCGAAGTCCACCTCCGCAAACCTCAACAGCATCGTCGACACTGATACCACGAAATGGGCATCCGCGCTTTCCGGCCTATCTCCGTTACCGTCCGCAGTCTTCTCCGCGCTGGGCACTACACGTGCAGCCGCCGGCGGCATCGACAAGCAGTGGAAAATTGACCACGATCTCAACATCGAGCTCGCCAAAGCGGCAAAAGAAGCAGGTGTTAAGACGTTCGTCTTCGTTTCGAGCGCAGGCACGCGCGGTTTCCCTGCGAGCCTTTCACCATATGCGAAGATGAAGAACGGCGCCGAGGACGCAGTCAAGGAGCTCGGCTTTGATCACGCCGTGATTTTAAAGCCGGGCATGATTCTCGGCGAGCGTGATCACTCCCGTCTTGCCGAGGGGATCTTTCAGAACGCAGTGAGGGGCCTCGGCAAAGTCAGTCCTGGGCTGCAGAATGCTTTCGGCCAGGATGCCGAGGTCATCGCAAGGGCGGCCATCAAGGCGGCGCAGCTGGCGGAGGGTGGCCAGGCTCCTGATAAATTTTGGGTTGTAGACTCGAACGAGATTATCAGGTTGGGGAAGACGGAGTGGAAGGATGCTGCTACTGCGGCGGTGGGGGACAAGCCCGCTGCTCAGTAAGACGGAGTCATGTATTTGGAGGAAGTATAATATTTCATTTGAGGTCGTCGAGATGACCATTGTGCTGGATGTATGGTTTGTGTCACTTGAAATGACCAGCAGAGTCGTACAAGCAGAGTTGGACTAATGCACTGATAGGAGTTCTTTAAGTTCCAGACAAAATGACCTAAGAATGGCAGTACAACATCTAACAATATACATTATCACAACTGCATCAGTCATGTTCTTGTCGTAGCTAGCTCGATCAAGTAAAATGCATCAGCAGCATTGAATCCCCGATGCCAAGCGCTCTTCCCGTCGTGCATTCAAACCACCCACATGTGCTCACCTACCCGACGACCCCTGCCTGTCCTCTAAAACTGCCCCGCCATGCCCCTCCACGAGTAAATTGTCATCATAACGGCCTAGTCATCTCACCTGTGTCATCCGAGTCATCCCATCTTCTTCTATTCCCGCACGGCTTTCACCAGCTCAGCCCTACGAAGGAGGTCCTTCACCCTCAGATTTCCTGCATCTTCACCCATTCGATCCCACTCCATTTTCACTGCGCAAAAATGACCTCTCAACGCCCCTCCATCGTCGGACCTGATGCTGGTCCAGACTCCCCATATCCGTACACAATGCAAGGGAAAGTAATCTCAGGCTTCGGTCGAGGTTCCAAAGAGGTACATTCTTCCCTTACACTCCTTTAAATAATTCTATAACTCACAAGTCTAGCTCGGCATTCCCACGGCCAATCTCCCCGTGGACTCCTCCCTCACACCCTGGATATCCTCCATCCCATCAGGCGTCTACTTCGGCTACGCATCGCTGAACCTGCCGGATGGGCACCCACAGAAACAAGCTGGTCATTCTGCCTCGTTCGATACCTTCCCGATGGTCATGTCGATCGGGTACAACCCGTTCTACAAGAACACGGTGCGAAGCGCAGAGGTTCACGTGCTGCACAAGTTCACGGCGGATTTCTACGATGCGCATATGCGATTGCTGATTCTGGGATTCATTCGCGAGGAGAAGGACTATAAGAGTCTGGAGGCATTGATTGAGGACATTGAGTTTGACTGCGAGGTGGCGAAGGGGAGCTTGGCGAGGGACAACTGGAAAGCTGGGGCTGTGAAAGTTCCTGAGAACGACAGCGTTGTTAACGGAGCGGACTGGTTGGTGAAGAAGTTGTGATACTGT
Source organism: Periglandula ipomoeae IasaF13 (assembly GCA_000222875.2). Classification (NCBI taxonomy): domain Eukaryota; kingdom Fungi; phylum Ascomycota; class Sordariomycetes; order Hypocreales; family Clavicipitaceae; genus Periglandula; species Periglandula ipomoeae. The sequence continues at coordinate 3,081 of AFRD01000139.1, forward strand.
TCTGGTTCTTTCGACCAGATGAAGGAGTAATATAGAAGGGGGTTGGATTCCGCTTCAATTGGATGGCGAGGCAGATAGAACGGTGCATCATCTACGAGAGCATGGTAGCGTATGAAAGGTAATTGCCGCTTGGGCAGCTTGTATTTGTACGAACTTGTACCACGGGTATCGTGAAATGTCTTCTCTGGCTGTGCTAAAGATATCTTGCCACAATATTTTCCTTCCCCCTTTTACTTGAACTGGCAAGGCGCTGCCTGCCAGAGCGGTTGAAATGAGAGTCTGAACCCTCTTCTTGAGTCAAGAGTGTAAATTTCCCAGCCTGAAATCCTGACACCGGTTCCTAGATCAAACGAAAGCATTCATACAGCCTCCCAAAATAACACATAAAGCCGACCGAACTTGACCAGAGCGTGTTCAGAAAGGAAAATGCAAGTCGCGAAAGCGATTTGCGCGAAAAGCAAGAGAAAGGTGGACGATAAAAATAAACACCATTCATGCAGACGGAAGAGAAAGAAAATACAAATGTCATCCTATATACGGACAGCCAACGTGTTGTAACTTGTTTCACCTTACACCGCAAGTTGGTGCGGCTCCTGGTTCGGATAATATCTTGGTAGAAACTGCCACAGCATTAGTCTGAAGCCTTGCATTTTCTATGTCCATACAAAAACACATTCGTATACTCACATTCATAATAATCATCATGGGAATGTCAAAAACGTCCCGCTTAATCGTCCAGCAATATGTGCAGTTCACTTTGCCATCCTTTTCAATCCGCGAAATGCCATGCTCGCTGTCAATCTTGGTGACTCGACTGCTCAGAATACCAGTTCTATCTCGCTGAGCGGGCGTCTCCTTCCCGTCCAGCATCTCTTGTGTTCGATATTTAATGAGACTACAGCTTCGTTGGACCTTGCCGCGACTGTCTTCGAATGCCAATTGTGCAAAGTCTTGATAGAATTGAACTACGCTGTCGTCGTCCAACAGCTCGGCAAGGAACACTGATTGCGGTCGACCCCCATTTAACTCGAGAGTCGCGGGCTTAAGACGGGGGGTTGTGGCATCCATTCGTGTGTTACCATCGGTGCCATCATCGGAGCTTTGCGGTGTCGGCCCGACGAAGACGTTACGGTTGGGCTCTTTGCCCAAGAGGACATCCTTGGTCCATCCTGTCAAGGCCGTGAACTCTTTATTCACGGCAGCGACTTCGCCAGAACGTCGACAGACAATTGTCGGGGCGCAACAGTGTTGCAGAAAATCGTCAAACTCGAACAAAGTGCGCTGGAAGCACTTTTCCATGAAAAGCAAGTCTTCTCTAGTTAGATCTTTGGTGCAAGCAATGAAGGAAGGTCGGATCTCTCCGAGAGATCTTGCAATCGTCACGAGTTTGTTCAGCGGGAGACGATGTTTGATGACGGAGATCATGTTGTGGAAACCGGCGGTATAGGGATATGGCTCCTTCACGTTGGCATAAACAGATGCAGAGTCCCGTTGTCGCTTGCCCATAAGTATTTGGGATATTTTATCCTGCTTGGGCTTCATCCTCGCCGCTCCTGCAACGCTGGGAAGATTTTTAAACGTGTTGTGGGGAGAAGCGTCGAGATTGGTTTGCGGACTCGCTGTTGTATCCGTGCCTGGACTCGCAAGACTGTTTGGACCAGCTGCGATAGCATACGCGTGAGGCAACCCGTGCTGCAAATTGCCCTGAGAGTAAATGGTGTTGTTCGCGTCGACCCCGGAACAGTCGCTGCCTGACATCATTGTATCGAACGGCTGGTTAGGGCCATTTCCAAAAAGCGCCGCATAATTGGCCTCAGTGGTAGGCGTGGCGGAGATGGAGTTTTCTCGCGGTGGTGTTTCCGCTGCTAGGCCCATCTTATTGAGGATGCCAAACTCCCAACCGGCATATTGGCTGTCAAAATTGAGGCCTTCTAAGTCAAAGTTATACAACGTCGGGTTACTGGGGTCGAACAATGCGTTAAAGTCCATGGCATTGCCTGACATCATGGTATCTAGGGGTGGTCCTGCCGTGGACGCGCTTCCCTGGAACGCGCCAGGTGCTTGCGTATTGAACGGCAAGCCATCCGACATGCCCACCTGGCCCTGATTAGGTGATGGGAAGACGGGAAACGTGGGACCATTGTTCTGTTGAAGGAAACCATTGTTTCTTGTCCCAGGTGATAGTGTGTCTGACTGTGTTGAGTTCTGGCGTTGACCATTGGTTCGAACACGGTCAGCTTCAGGATCATAATTGGGCCCTAACACAGGTCGCAGGGCTTCGGGCGGTGCGTCGTGAAGATATTTCGCCTTCTTGCGCACACCGTCTTGACACGCGTCGGCCAAGCCACGCTTGATGCAGCGTTTACAAGGCCGTTCATCGCCTGTTGTTATATATATCGTCAGCAATATATCGCCAGCAAGAATCCAGGCATCATTTGCATTTTTAAGGCTCTGAGTGCTTGGGCGGGAATATCACCATATATATACATGTGCAGGACAGGACGTGAAGAAGGCCAAACATCAAAGAGGCGGCGTAAGAGGGAACTGAATGGTGGCCACTTTCGATGAGATGATGATACACTTACCGCATGTTAAATGGGCTCGTTGACAAGTAAAGCAGGCTCTCCGGGCTTTCTTTCTTCTGGGTCGTGATGGATCCTTTGGGTCATACTTCTTCTTTATGTCGCTCATCTTATCGTCGTCCTTGCTTGGCGAGTCGTTCTCGTCTTCATTATCTGATATGTGACCCGAGAGGTCCGCATCATGATCTTCCATCTTGGGAACCGGCATCGTGGGCAGGGTCTTTATAGCCCGAGGGCTAATGACGATTTTCAACGCAATCTATCTGGCTGCACTTGAATTTCCCAACCCCTGCAGGCTTTCTGTATGAATTGGTCTCGCTCAGGAAAGAAAGATGGCGATTCGCAGTGACCAAATGTCGCAGCTGCCAATTGCCACTATCCATCCAAACCCTTGCGCTGGAGGACCACACCAGGAGACGCCTCTGTTACACAGCTTGGCCGAGGGTTGGACCGCTGATACCAAAGTACAGCTGGTGTATGTCGCCCCCGGTTTAGTCGATGCGTCCGCGATGGGACCGAAGGCAGCCGTCGTTGACGGTCGGTCAGGCAAAGCTATTCTCTGCCGTCGGTGATCAGGAGCGACACAGGCTGAGACAAGCAATTGAGAGCCTATGTGCCGAGATATTTCAGCCGGACAGGTGAGCAATAAACCTGATGGTGGAGGGCAGCCGGGGCAGGTGATTAACTTGTGGCTTCGCGCGGCGATAGAGCGTCAGGCGCAGTGCGGAGAGACAAATCCTGATGCGCGAGAGATTATCAAGCAGCTCGTATTCTCCCCCACGAGTCTCAGATCAACGATGTCCAATGAAGCGGGTGGTCGACGCAAATCTAGGCGTTCGTGTATGACGAGGACGGCAGCAAGAGGGGCAAGAAAGATGTTTGGGCGCCGAGGATTGCATGAAAACAAGACGGTAGGGCCAATCTTTGGGTCGCGGCGGTTGATTGAACGGACGGCAAAGTGTCACCAGGATCAACAATTCGACAGTGTGGAGTGGAGATGTTCTTGGAAGACTTTCGCGGCCGTGTAGTATGCCAATCCTCCTCGTAGTCGCAATGCTCGGGTCGGCGGGCCAGCGAAGACGAAAGCAGCTACCCACGGGCGTAAGAAGGCGGTCGGAGACTGTTAAAACGTGGCTTTGGATTAAATCAGTGGCATGACATCGAGAGACGCGCGCAGGTAGAAGCCGAGAGACAGGTCAGGGCAGCGCACACGACTGCTGAGGTATCGCCAGCAGCAGGCACAGCGTGGGCGAGGCGGAATAGCCGACTGTCGCGCGTAGCCGAGGAGGCATGCGAAAAAAAAAGGTCAAGGGCAGGGTTGCAGTGACGTCGTGGGGTAGCCAGCCAGACACCAGACGCAGCAGATGGGGATGCGGCTTTCGGTTTGGATTCTTGCACTGAGCGTGCTGCTTGTTGATGCGCAGTACACGAAGACAAAGATCTGGACCGGGAGTGACGGCTGTGAGTATCCCACGATGGAGTTGAGTCAATTATGCCAGCGCGCAAAAAGCCTTCACCCAGGACCGTGGAATGTGCAGAACGCCATGTTTGTCTAATGTTAGCCGGGCCCAGCTGGGTGCAGGCATTATTCACAGGTACAGACAGGCAGGAGCAGCCCAGTGGGCAGGCGTGGGCTGGCGCTGGGTCTCCAGCTTCAGCACGACTCTTCACTGGTGCTCGCTGGGCCTTGGGCTGGCGCAGGGCAGGGCGGGCTGGCCACTCACTGCGACGGGGACTGCGACTGGGCGACTGTGACTGCCTGTTCTGGGCGGGGGGCCTGCGCAAGTGGCCGTTATTTTACGTGATGAGCGCGCTACGCAGTGGCTCAGCCAGCGGTTTCCCAGCGGTGGCTGCAGTTTCGGCTCGGCGCCGGTTGCTCGTGTGTGGGGCTCCCCCTCTCTCCCCACAACACATCAATCAATTGATCCTCATCCCCGTCCATATTGTCCCCATCCCCTTCCCATTCACATCGTTCAAGGCGTGCTCAGCGCAAAAGACCAGACGATTCCAGCTGACGGACTGGCTGTGTGTGGGAGCTGGGAACATGGCCAGAACGGCCGGCCCTGTCCAAATTACCACGCGTCGCGCCCGCTCTCAGCAACCTCTAGACCGGCCATGAGCCGGGCTCTGCTTCACGATGCCCTGTTTTATATTGATTTCCCGAATTCAGTCGTGTTCCGGAAGCCCAGCTCTTGTCTGCTGTATTTTCCCAGCTGACTGAGTCTCGGTCGGGGTCGAATTGGAGCGGGCGTGCCAGCCGCCTCAAGCTGACAGCTGTTTCCCTTGTCACCAACAACCTTGGAAGGTGGCGGTCGACACTAGGTAGGTACGTTTGGAAGGTTCTCAGGCTGTGCTGTCAACAGCCTTGCCTGGCAATGATTGCCTTTGGCCCGTCGCAAGGCATGGCCAAAACGCTGTTGTTCACGGCAGGAGAAACATGCGGCGTGGATGTCTCGTGATGGCGGGGTACCAATCACATCGACTGTGACTGGCCCGAGGTTGTTTCAGATGTAGCGAGGACTTGGCGCAGGCACTGGCACAGAGCCGCACGTCAAGTAGCTGGCACATGCGCACGCACCAGGACGGAGTGTCGACTGCACCCACGCTCTGAGCCTGCTCCATAATACAGTACTGTTCGTACAGATTGTCGAAATTCGACAGAAACGGAACCAGACCGCCAGGAATGGACGAACGGCAGATGCGCGCACGGCCAGTGTCGTGTGTCCGTCTTTCCAAGTCTCCTGGCCCTGGAACATTGTACATTGTGCCGCTTTTTGGCGGGACATCGAGGCTGAAAGTGTATATAAATATAATGACATTTTGTGGATTTGATGAAACCGGTCGCCGACTTCAGACAATACTATCGGCGAGGCAAGGCTGCTGCAGGTCTGTGAATGAAATGAATTTCTGCGGGCACATGGCACTGGCCACAGGCCACAGGCACCGGCACATTGGCCGTCATTAATCTCTGCATGAGCACATAGATCTATCGCTGCATGCGCCGTCGCAGTCGCAGTCCCAGTTATTACAGAGTCCACAACATCCAGATGTCCCTGCTGGCGAGCCTTACACGTTCTCAACCCCCCTTTGCACCTTCCTTGGCTCCTTGGAAAGTGAGCAGTCATGTTGGACCGGCCACCAATTTCCATTTGCAGGGAGGAGGGCGGGATCCTGCACCATCGCGATTCACCTCGCATTGAACCATCTCAATGACTCCGGATTATCCTTCCTATTGTATGAAATGACATCGACTTCAGTCGTTCGCCGTCGGGGATCATCTCTGCAGAAGCACCACCCTGCACAAGCGGAGTGCCAGACTGAGTCTCCATTCGCCGTTCAGCCTTGATGGCCAGAGGCTAACCTCATCAAGGGCAAATTGATGCACCCATCCTTGCAACAAGAAGGACTTGGGGCACTCTGCTATTTCGTAACTTTTAGCACGCTTCAGCATTCCATCTTTTACTACTGGTCATCTCCGAATTTTCCCTCAACGGCCGCTTCCACGCGGGCAACATGCTTAGCGGCTGTTGCCGTCCCTCTCCGCCACCCTTCCACTATACGCGCAAATCTTTTCTAAAAGATGGGCATCTGTTCTCGCCAAGCTAAGATGTATCGATACATTCTCATGTATGCGATATCTGACCACAGGGCGTTCCCGGTTTGGTAAACCGAATAAAGAACCAAGTTTGATTCAGCACTGGATAATTGGCTATTTGCACTCACGTCCTCTAGGCGACACTGTCAGACGCCATTCCTTACATCATGCCCGACTAGCACGCTCTTGTCTGTAACCCGGTCCTACATTGACTTTCACTATAAGTGTACGGCTGGGTAGTGAGTGGTACAAATTCACGAGTGGTCAAGGCCCGGGGTATATTGACTGTTGCGTGCAGGCAAAGACTGTGAACCTGGGAGATAGCCGAGGAGCCGAACTTTGCCATGCGTTGCTTGTGCTCTATGCTTCTCTGTATTTCCGGCTGCTTTAGCATAATGCGTATCGTGTTGCACGCACCACAGCTTGCTTCTGACAGTCCATGACTGAAACAATAGCTCTTCTTGGTTGACGTAGCTGCAGACTGCATACTACAGGATCAAGTCGACCCGGCACAGATGCTTCACGTGCAAGTCAATCACACACTGAAGCCGGCCACGCAGCTCACAATAGCAGAAAGAGTGTGGCAACACCAGAAACAAAAGTTTGGTCCGGCAACATGGTCCAACGCTGGTGTCAAAACTGGGCGGAATCCTGTGATGCTACCTGCACAACATGTTCTGTATAGCGAAGCCAATTGCCACGGGACAAAATTCTATTTAGACAATGTCTCGTGCTTTCTATGTCGACCATGGCTACACCACAAAGGTTTCGAAAATCTTAAAAGTGAAAATAGAAACTCTATGCCAGTGGAGTAATATCCTCTGCGAGCACGATTCGGGCCGCGCCTTAGCCCCGGGTACGTCGAAACACAAAATATGTACAGACATGCTAGGTGCCGTCTCTGACATCACTCGCGCACGTCAAGCTGGCCCTGATCTTGCGGCTTGTGAATTTCTGTTTGCTCGGGGACAGCATATGAATTTGCAGGGGTGCCTCGGCTCGTTTTCTCGAATGAAGTACCGCACATGCTTGCCTCCCTGATGGGGAAGGAGGGGAGAAACCCTCATGACTTGGCATATCGACTTTTCCCTCGAATCTGCTTGCCGTAACGGAAAAATATGTACGGGAACGGCAGCATTGCCACTGTCAGGAAGGCGAGAAGTGAAGAAGCCCACTGGTAACCCAATTTCTCATACATCTGTACGCCGAACAATGGGAAGGCCGCTGTATCAACCGTCAGCTATCAGTCGCATCCACAATCATCGTTGTGGTGTTGGAACAAGGTTTGACTTCAAGGCTCTCAGGGTAAGGCGAGCGCATGAGTTGAATTATAGGGAGTGTTCGTAACTTGTTCAACGTACCGGCAAAGAGACATCGTACGAAAGCATTGGCAGCAAGGGCACTGGCGGCGTACAAGGGATACGCATCAACCTAATCGAGACGCACACCGACGACGGTCTCCGTCAGCCTCCATGATTCATAAAATAGACTTGCAGACGATCATGACGCACACATGATCATGATCCTATTGTTGGGAATAAAGCGACTGCTAGGGAAAACTTACAAGGAAAGTGAAGATACCAGTAAAGAGTAAAACGTTTCTAGACAATTACGCAACAGTCAGCCACTTCGTACAGATCGAGGATGCTAAAACCAAAATGCCCATTGGATCTTTTGCACTCTGACAAAGACGTGACTAAAGCCACTCCAGTCGCTGTCAGAGTCAAGTACGTCGTCCACGCAACCAAGAGGTTGCAGTCATCGTGTCGTTCAAAACGTGGCCACAACAGATCCCATGAACCCGGGCCCCGGCCTGGTGCACGGAGTGAATTGCAAATGGCGTCGAGCACAGATGCCGGCGGTTGCATGAAGAAGATCAAGAGCCATGTGGTCCTGGAGGGAGCTATCCTTGGCTCTGGATCACCACTTCTCACCGCCCTCCATTTGTAGTACTACAACTCGACACAGGTTTTTTGGGGGTATGACAGAGACAAAGGCTTTTTTTAGTTGACAAATGGGAAAAGGGATAAGGCAAAACAAAATCGGCACGTACCCAACCGCGAAGATGCAGGATCCAATGATAGGGACAATCCAATGTACCCACGGAAATGTCGACCACCCAAACATGAAAATACCAGCTGGCACCAAGAATGACCCCATGATGGCAGGCGGGAGGCGAAACTCAGGCTCGCTGGCGCCTTGGACGCCCGTCTCAGCCTCGAGCTTGGCTACGAGTTTACTGCGAATGCGGTGCCACAGGGGATCTGTCGTGGTGCCGATGGCCATGCCTATCATGATTCCAGTGAAGGACATGCCAATTTGCCACGCGTTAAAGCCGTGATTTGTTCCAAACACGAGAGGGAACGCCCCGAAGAAGAGGTAAAGAATACCAAGCAGAATGGCTGAGAAAAGACACAGATTCAAGCACATGGGCTCAAAGAAAAGCAGTTGAAAGGGACGCAGTAGCGATCTACCGACGGCACGAGCGACAGAGCGCTCAACCTTTTCCGTTGGCGCCATCCATCGATCGTCACCCGTTTCTTTTCGCAGCTTCTTTGCTTTATGTCGTAGCAAGATCGGGTCTGTTCAAGTTGCCAAAGTCAACAAAAAGTCAGTGTCTCGGGCAAAGAAATTGAAAAACACAAAGTCCAAGCACACGGCAAATAAATTTCCCCCTTGATCTGAGACACACACAGACCGATACCGAAGTACAAGACAAAGGTCCGTGTGAACCCACGATCTCAGATCTGAGGTTTAAACAAGATGCAGCTGAGGGGTGAAGATGAATCACAAAAGGACTTACGATATGTTTCCGGCACAAGAAATACGACCGCCACCCAGACAACACCTGACCATATGAGCAAGACATAATATGTCCATCGCCAATCGACGTTGTAATTGATAAAGCCTCCCAATATCGGGCCCAAGCTGGGTCCAATAAATGGTGACACGGAGAACAACGCCATCGGCGCCTGCAACTCGCTCCGCGCAAACAAGTCGCCTACCGTGCCTCCCGAGACGGCGAGAAACGCACTACCGGTGAAGCCATCGAAGAAGCGGAACACGATGACGGTGGCGACGTTCTTGGCGACGGCTTGGGGGATCAAGAAGATGAGGTAGGTCGTCCATGCGATGAGGTAGATTGGTCGACGGCCGTAGAATTCGCTAAGGGGGCTGAGAAACATGGGGCCAAAGGCGATACCCAAAACAAAGGTCGAAAGACCGAGAACGGAGATGATGCGGGAGTTGTGGAATTCATCTTCCATTCTGGCGTATGTGGCTGTGTAGATGGAACTGGCGCATGTCCTGTTGATCTTGAAGTTAGTTATGCTTTTTCTCTTCTGTCTTTGGTCCCCTTCATTCTCAAGACACATTCATGCTAATGCATTTTGCTAGACCATTGCTTTGCGTCTGAATTCACAAAAGGAAGCACTTACACGCATAGACTAACATGCGACACGATGAACGTAATCAACCACTTCCTGGCTTTTGTGAAGCTGCGCGGACACAATGGATCGTCATCACCTCCATCCCAGCCAACTTCATATGGATCTTTCGATTCCGGTCCTGAATTCAGATCCCCCTGCACTTCTCCGTCATCGCGACTTTGCTGCGTCTCGTCGTCGTCCACACTGTACCCATTCTGAGACCGAATCCTATCCAGAGTCCGAGTCGTGGAAGCGTGAGATCTTGTCTGCGATAGCGCTGAATGACGTCCGTCCTGCGGCAGTGGCGCCTTTTCTGCATCCACGCTCATTGCGCAGACTGTGTTGGAGTGTCCTTCACCCCGTCCCTTATTTTTTTTTCCTCGTCCTCAAAAGAAATATCATGCGCTGACCCAGAGAATATATGTATGACGCGCTGGTGTGGACGGGGTACGACCGCCTTAGCTTCGGGATCCGCCGTTCGTGACGATTGCGGCTTGGACTGGCGAGAGAGCTATGAGCATGATCCAGCACACAATCAGATACTCATTGGGGGGGAACGCATGAGAATATAAACTTATTCGCAGCGCTTGATATGATGCACGAGATGCAAATCTGCAAATGAAACTATGGACCAGGGAAAGGAGCAGAAAAACAAAAACGGGTCGCCTATGCTATTGCGGATATAAGAGCCGTTCGGAGCTCCGGACCGTAGTTGGGTCGTTATGATTGCCAGATGTGGAGATGGGCTGCCAATTGTCAGGGAGACGATGCTCGGCCGAGACGACGAAGCTGGTTAATGAATGGATCTTTGTTTCCAATGTGGGCACCAGCAATGATAGACCCTCATTTGGTATACCGATGTTCAATGCCTCACATGGGCTTTCACTCGGAGCAAGCGGGTTTGGCGGTGAATTGCCACGGGGTATTGGTAACTTGGTTTACATATGGCAAAAAAGGGCTTGACATGGCAAGAGCCTTGTTGTAAGTCATAAATTATGAATCTTCATCGTCATAGTCGCCGGTTTCGCATCTGACAAATACAATCCTCTACAAACAATGCTATAGGAAGCAATGGCTGATCTTGGTCTCGTCATCTTCTCATAAGCGAGTCAACGGCGGAAATAACCTGGTAATAACTCGGCTTGTTCCCACCTCGGCTTTGGGCTGTAAGCGCGAAGACGCGACCTCAGAACGAACGGCTGGCTGGGGTCCAAGCGGGAGGCGTTTGCAGGGTTACAAAACTTCCAGAATAAGAAAGTGACAAAGAAATGGCTGCATTGTCAGGGTCGGTTTCCGAGAAGACAAGACTGATTGGGCTTGGGAATATTGCTTTATTCGGTAGCATCCGCCACGGCACTTTCCGAATCATGCTTCGGAAGTCGGGCCATCCATCTGACATAATCTTGACAGGGACATGTTGATCGATAATGACATTGAGATGACTATGTTCAGTTTCAAGTTTCATCTAACATATATTGCAATATAGCGTGTTTGGTCTTCGTTAAGTGTGAACCGTTCATGTACCCAACCGACTCAAGACCACATCCCACAGCGACTCAATTACTACACTTCATCCCTCATCAATTCTAACAATAGTCAGCAGAAACTCAACAAACCAAAGGTCTTAGTAGACCTCACCAGTCCTTTCTAGCGCAGCACCCAATCCCAATGCACGACCTCCCGTCCCTATGACAGCAGCGACTCACGCAGTCGCACTTCTCATCACACTTGACGTTGCAAAGGGTCTCCTTGTCCGGCACATCCCTGTTCTCGCTGTGACAGTCATAGCGACAAGCGGCACGGCACCGGCAGTCGCAAGCCTGCTTCTTTAGAACGTCTACTTTCTCGTTGGGAGACACGGGGGCTGCGGCAAAGGCCGTTGCCGCGGTGGCCAGGAGGAGAGTGATGGATGTTGCGAAGCGCATTTTGATTTAACTCGGAACGGATGAATCTCTGATGAAGATATTTTGGGTAGCAGATTGTCCTCTATTTAAGCTTGACCTAAACATTGATATTTCTGAATGGAGATATATGGTAGTCATACAGAGCGAAGACCGGAAGAGGTATCATGATGCGCCGACGGACCATCGTATGAGTAAGAATCGAGCTCGTGCATGTGTTAATGCAGGCACGGAATGTCAAAATGCGTCCTGATGGAGAACCTGAGCCGTCGTACGTCGAGAAGGTACTGAGCTTGCATTTCAGCCGCATTTAGCGTTGCAAGGATCGGTCCAAGTCGACTTATAGTTGATATGCAGTCAGCATGAGATGCGTCGCGTATACGAACAACGAAAAGCAGAGAACATCTGACAAATTGGAACAAGAGGTGTAAAGATCTCGGGAAAGTCCCGTGGTATGTGGCACATGTATATACTAATAAAATCCACGACTCCTCTATAAAACATGCTAGCCGCTATGCCCAATCCAAACACTCAAGATGCCAGACCAAAATATCAGAATCCCGCTCCTTAGCTATGCATCATACCATGCGCGTCGTAGTCCTACAATACAAGCCTAATAATTTTCCGGGAGTCCAGCCGCTGTGAAGTCCGGAACATCGGCGTCGCAGTTGAAGTCTCGGCTGTAAGCCTTGGTTGGCATAATGCCTGCCTTCAACGCCGCCTCGTAGCTCCATAGTGCCGCGCTTTCCGTCTTCCAAGTCCAGTACCACCATCCCCAGCCCTTTTCGAAGCTGTGCATTTGGGCCTCGGCAAACATTTGCAGGAACTTCTTGTACGTGTCGCTGTACTGGCTCGGGTCAATGTTGGCCTTGGAGCAGGAGCAGGAGCTGTCCATCGTCGGACATCGTGGTGTCAGCACTTCGGTACTTTTGTCCCCTAAATTATAGGTTCCCTCCCAACGATTGCCCCAGCCTACATTGGTGACGTATTTTGCGCAATCCGTGTCGGCCTGGGACCATTCTGCAAAGAGTGTTGGCCCGTATCCTGTGCTACGATCCATGCTCTGCTGGGCCTGCTCTGTCCACCCTTTGCATGCGTATTGCACCTTCTTTTGACGAGAGAAGTTGATCTGGTTTTGGTTAAAAATCACATACTGGTGCACGTCGAGCACCATGTCGTCGTATCCGGTCATTAAACCCTTCCAGTTGTCAAGGCCCATGAAGCCATCGCCGAATATCACAAGCGCTTTCACGCCGTTCTTCCGCACAATCTTGTACGCATTTTCTGTCCATTGAATGACGTCGGCGACCTTCAGGTACGTCATCTTGGGCTCGTTAGCTAATCCGTAGTGTGTGATGATATTCTTGTATCGGTCTTGGGCGAAGAACTGAGTGAGCTTCTCGTGGATTTCCAACGATCTTTTGGCATTCAGTTGGCCATCTGTTCCGTTCAACCATCCAATAGCCCCCAATCTTCCACTGTGGTTCCAGCCATTTTGACTGCCTGGCAACGCGTGAAGATCCAGGTTAAGCCGCAAACCATACTTTCGTGCCCATTCAATGCCTCGGAGCAGGTACCGCCATGATGTTCGGAAAATGTACGGGTCGCCATCGTAAACCTCGACCGCCCAGTATGAATACGGAATTCTCACATGATCCAAACCGGCTGCGGCTATGGCTTTGAACGTGTCCTCTGTGACGAACGAAGCATAGTGGTTCTCTAAAGTGCTCGCGGCTGACTTCCCGAGGTATTTGCACAAGTTGTACTCGTCAACAATGCCCAGTTTCGAGTCGTAGTTGAATAAGGATGGCGTGATGAAAGGCTCCAAGTACAGCCACCCTCCGAGATTGACTCCTCGCGCCGGGCGACTTGCATACGAACCCCAGTTCTCGTTCAGGGCAGGTACCTTGTCATTCGCTTTGGCAGAATCGTCCCATTGTGTGAACAAACCCATCACGGGCAAACCTCCCACCATTTGGTCCGTAAAGGTGACATTGAAATCGGTCGTCGTTTTCCAGCTCCACGGGTCAAGATATGTGTTTTTCCACTGTGTGGGAACTTGGTTGGGGTCTTTCCCATTCAGTGAGGAAGACTTGGAATTTGAGCCACCGTCCGAGTTGTTCTTGCTCACCACGACGGCCACGGCAATGATAATGATGAGTATTATCACAGCGACAACTCCTCCAACAATCCACCCTAAGTCCATCGTTAGTACAGTTGCTGCAAATCATCGAGTTCAGCAACTTACAGAGTTTCTTTTTCTTCTTGGGGTCCTTTTTCTTTGCGTAGCGGTAGTATTCCTCTTTCTCAAACTCATCCTCTCCCCAGCTGCCACCGCCTCTGAGCCCGGATCTTCTCACTCGACCTTCCTCCATGACAGCGCCACTGACAACCCTCCTCTTCTTGCCCTTGGATTGTTTCCTTGGTTTTTGCGGTGTCGATCGCGGCGTAACGTCCACCTCCTGATACTCTCCCCTTTGCCGTTTCCGCCGCTCCTTGTCGGCCCGTTGTTTTCTTCGCTCATTTTCCCGGTTCAGCTGCGCCAATGCGCCTGACGATAACGTCTTTTGCGATGATCCCCTCGACCTCCTTTCCACTTTGCTCTCCTCGGAATTTGATGCTGTTCCTGGTCTCCGCGTAGTCGGTCGTTTTTTCCTGTGCTGGTTCCTTCTCGACTCCCCTTCCCCTTGTCTGTGTCGCTGCCGATGCCTGTCAGGCCGAGTCGACTCCCTTGGGGCCATTATGTCGCCATGCGCTGATAGCCCGGGTCGCTGGAATGCGGCTCAGACAAGTGCACGCGCCAGGCTCGCAATTTAATATCATTGAGTTGCAGAGATGTCTTGGTCGAAACGCGTCATCTGAAAGTGCCATGATCTGGACCAAGATCTTGGCACTTGTGGTTGGCAGGGCAATGGCCCATGCGACAAGGGTCGGCAGGTCCAAGCCGAGCGCATAATGCTCATCCAAGCTCTGCCAATCAAGGCAGTCACGCCGTGTCACATTATAGGCCTGCTTGGCACTAACAAAACACGAGCCAAGTTTCTTGGTATTTATCTAATAACTCTGCCTTCGATGCCCTTCGAGTTCGAGTAGACCGACGCGACCATCCGTGAGGCTGCGCTACCCTGCGACATGGTCTGCGAAAGACCACTCAACAAATTTTTCATGTTGTTCAATGGTTCTGTAAATGATTCTAGTTATGGTTTACAACATGATCTTACAGAGGACTGGATCGTTCGGCTGATAGAAGAATGTGCGTACGCAATGTGCGGCGCAAGTAGCATTTTCTTGCGTGCTTCGCAGAGTGTGGGCTTTGCGAATTTCGGTCTGACGATAACATCAGTATCAAGTCATGCAGTTGGCAAGTCACTTCAAGAGTGTTTTTTTCTACTTTTATTTTTGAACCATTCTTCCCCATGACCGAGATTATTGCCATCCACCCTCAATTATGTGAGAGACGGTCCAAGTGTGGAGCGGAGTCTACGTTATTTATATAATACAGTACTTTGGGTGTCTGGCCGGCTGTGCCAGTTGCTGGCGATAAACCTTCAGACAGGTATTAGCACTTTATTAGGACGTTTTACATCACAAAGCCTGAGTGCAGCTGATTATCGAATGACTAGCCACACGAGTTTTTGTTCTTTTGCCCTGATCAGCATCCGGCCGTAATTGAAGTTCGGCTTCTTTGTCGCCTCATACCCACGATGACGTCGGTTTCGCATAACAAGTAGAACTAGTTCCCGTGGGTGGTGTACAACCCGACAATGAGAAGGAGATCTAATTGCATAGCTATAAGATGAACGCTTTGACTCGAATCTCTAGATTTTCTCTCTCTAAATCCAAATCCTCTCTGTAAGATGATTGGCGCATGTTGCAAGCAGGTCAACCAGCGGCAGGCGGCTTTACACGCTCGGCATAGCTAATTCGCGGCTAGTGTCGCGAATGCCGCAGCAAGCCGAGCCAACTTCACCCACATTGCCCGTACCGTCTCAGATGGTTTCGTTCCCTTCCCTTTCCTCATTTTCAATCGACGTGACGTTCTTGCGAAAACCAGTTCTACGGCCTGCAGCGTTGCGACAGAACCGATTTGCCCACTATGAAGCGCCAGGTTGTTCGTCAATTACGGAGAGCGACGCCGTCCCGAAGCCACCTAGCCTTCCAGATCGCACGATGCTATTCACAACACCCGGCGAATGCCAAGCTGAACGTCCCGGTCGATTACTCGACTAACCAATTGTTGGCTCACAGTAGCAAAGGGCCGGCGCTGGGCAATTACAACGAGATTCCGCCTGAGGTGCGAAATGGCTCGACCAGAAAGATGAACTTATTCCAGGCCATCAACGATGCCTTGGGCATTGCGCTTGCGGAGGATGACTCGGTTCTGATCTTCGGCGAAGATGTTGCTTTCGGAGGCGTCTTCCGCTGCACAATGAAGTTGGCCGAGACGCACGGCGCCGACAGAGTCTTCAACACGCCGTTGACGGAACAGGGCATCATGGGCTTTGGCATCGGATTAGCAGCCCAAGGCATGCGACCAGTCGCGGAGATCCAGTTCGCCGACTACGTGTTCCCCGCCTTTGACCAGATCGTTAATGAAGGGGCGAAGCTACGGTACCGTGAAGGAGCCACTGGTGTTCACGCTGGCTCATTAACTGTTCGCATGCCTTGTGGTGGCGTCGGCCACGGAGGCTTGTACCACTCTCAGTCCCCCGAGTCTCTATTCACACATATTCCTGGATTCCGCGTCGTGATGCCCCGATCGCCAATCCAGGCAAAGGGTCTATTACTATCAGCCATCCGAAGCAATGACCCTTGCATCTTCATGGAGCCCAAAATTCTCTACCGCGCAGCAGTGGAGCAAGTTCCTGAGGCTGCTTACGAGTTGCCTCTGTCTAAAGCTGAGGTAGTGAAGGAAGGCAAGGATGTCACCATTATCTCATACGGACAACCCATGTACACATGCTTATCGGCTATTCAGCGCGCTGAAGAAGACTTGGGCATCTCATGCGAGCTCATTGACTTGAGAACACTGTATCCGTGGGACAATGAGACAGTATTTGCCAGTGTGAGAAAGACTGGCCGAGTTCTTGTCGTCCACGAGGCCATGGTGAACGCGGGTATCGGTGCGGAGGTTGCCGCTGCTATTCAGGAAGATCCAGATACCTTTGTCCGACTAGAAGCTCCTGTGGCGCGAGTTGCAGGCTGGAGCATCCATAGCGCCTTGATGTTTGAGAAGTTCAATATTCCTGATGTCGCACGTAAGTTCCCAATTGTCTACAGAAAATTTTCACTTTTGATTTTCACTTACTGACTTCTGTTTTAGGTGTTTACGAAAATATCAAAAAGAGCTTGAATTACTAAGGAAACAATACATTAAAAAGTAAAAGAGATAAATTAAAGAACACTTTATGAAGATGGTCATTGTACATAGAGCATAGCCTGGCCAGCAATTTGTTATTTGAGTAGTTGAGGACCGTTCAAACGAATGAGCGGGAGATATGCCTGTGCGGATGGATTCAATTGAACAAAATACAATAAAATGAATGTAAGCCACTGTGAGAATGAAAGGTGTCGGCCTGCATCATTATTTGGTGGCTTCCTTAGGATACCTGGGATATCTCTTAGCTTCTGCTCCGCATTGAGCACCACACCACATGTGTCGTGCCTGGGCGTGCTGCCCCTCCTCAACGCCGCGTTGCGCCCCGCCTCGAACCTCCACCCTGACCGCATGGCTGTGCTGAGCTTCCTGCATCATCGGCATCATATCGACACTTCTCGGAAACCGTGTGAATAGTCCCTCCCGCCGGCCATCTGAGTCACACCATGTCACATATCGAGACTATATCCAGCTTCGTCGAGGGGGCTCCCCCTGGAGAAGTGAGTCTCCATCCTAGCTCCCCAAGCTCCGCGTAACCAACCAGCTCAAGCTAACGATATCGTCGCAGCTCGCCGATGTCATCGCCGGTACGATTTATGCACGATTGAGACAAATATAATAGACCATTGGCTCACATGAATTTCTTTAGACATCAAAGCCTTGACGGTCTCCTCTCCGAACGTCGTTTCCGAGCTCACGCCAGCTTTCGAGAGATACAACGAGGAGCAACTAGCTACGGTGAAGCTGCCTGGTAGCAGTCAACCGGTGAGAATACATGAAGATGGCCGTGCTCGATCCGAAGCTCATATTTCGTTCGCCCAAACAGGTTCTCGTCAGCACACATAACTCTCTTGGAGACGGAAGATATTACGATGTGGAGAGCTCATCGAGCTTTGCTTTCGATCACAGCACACAGGTACGATCAACCGAAGTCGCCTATGGATGAAAATATGACTGACCATATCTTAGAAAGCCAGCTCTGTACAGAGCCATGTTGTTGAAGGTTCTCAGGCCGAGTTGGTGTAAGCAGTCGACCCTGTTTCCTACACCCGGCTACGGAAGTTTGCTGACGAGGTGATTAGCAAATCGACATTGAAAAGCCTCGGACCCTACGTCAAAGAGCACTTCGCCAACGCTGCGTTTGGCGTCTACCCCATCGAATCCAATTCCAAGATTGCCATTGCCATTGTCGCGAACAAATACAGTCCAAATAACTTCTGGTAGGAGCCACACAGGCTTATGTCTTCAATTGTCCGGGTATGGCTAACCTTCTTACCGATAGGAACGGACGATGGCGATCACTGTACGTTTTTGATCCAGCATCAGGGAGCCTGGAGGGATCTATCAAGGTCGATGTGCACTACTACGAAGACGGCAACGTCCGCCTGCTTACCAATAAGCCCGTTACGGTGTCGATTCCATCAGGAACTGGGGCTGGAATTGCCAAGGAGATCTCAGCCACTGAGAAGAAGTACCAGGAAGAACTCAATAAGAGCTTTGTGAGTCTGAGCGAGGGTGCTTTCAAGGGTCTGCGAAGACAGCTGCCCGTCACGAGGCAAAAGATTGAGTGGGATAAAGTGACGAGCTACAGGCTGGGACAAGACATCGGAGGCGGTAGCTCTAAACGGTAGATTGCGAGGAGCTATGGATGTGAGCATCCGATGCATTGCATGAAGAAAGTTGAGCAAAGACTAAATTAGGCGTGGCTGAAATTGAGCCCCCAAACCGGCAAAAGATAAGAAGAAAAAAAAATCATGGAACTGCTGTGAAGATGCTAGCCACTAGATAGCCTTGCACTTACCTACAATCGGAGAGGTTCTGCCAGCGACGTAAAGGTGGTGGGCTCGACATGGCTTAATGTTCGGGATTCGGTAAACGACCTCGGGATGTTGCCAGACCAGCTTGGCCACCTCCGCAAAACCGTTTGTGCCAGTCTTGCCCGGATGGAGGAACCAGGAGGTAGAAACCCGGGGCAATGGGAAAGGGTTACGATGGAAATCACTAGCGAAACTACGATGCATAGTTCACTACGGCATCTTGGGCAGTTGTCTGCCAGAAGCTGCCATCATATTTGTATGAAGTTCAAAGTGACTGGGATAAAGGATCATTGTCACAGTGTCACGCACACATAGAATGTCTGTCAAGCATCAATTCTATTTACGCACCCGGTGTGGAAAGGCCGCATCCACTCAGAGTAGAGTCAATGCACCTCCGCACTTCGATCTCGTTGAAACCATGACACAAAAAAGCACACGGAACGCGCGCACTCAACCTCCGAATCCTACAGCTGGCAAAACGTCAAATGGTACTCGGAAAATACAGCGGGGGGTCGGAAACACGGGAAGCATAGTCGGCCGGCGCTTTTCTGGTTTCGGTGTGTAAAATAAATCACGCGCTTATAATGTGCAGGATGAAGCAGGCATGCAGATGCATGCAGGCGGTCCATGGAGAATGAGAATGCCGCGTACATGCAACCCAAAAATTCCGGGATAGTAACTTGTCTTGACGTATGAGGAGAAAGTCTCCAACGGGCGAACATGTGAGGGCCATGTGGTGGTAGGAACAGAGGAGATGAGATGGAGGCTACGTGGGCTCTAACAGGACCGCCGGAGGAACCTATCGTGCCTGCTTAAAGACGCTTTGGATGCTTGTGCCTGTGCCTGAGCGTTCTGGTGTTTCTTGTCGCTAATCTGTTAGGGGTTGGGGAAGACAGCGGCGGACGGTGGTCGTCCCCGATTTAAATGTGCGTTTCTTCAGGGAGCGCAGCGAATCAGACGTCTTGAGCAGTAATTTTGAATCCCCCTATTGGCTCGCAGTGTTCCATGCGCCCCCCGGCTCGGAACGGGTACTGCGAAAGCAAAGTGGTGCCAGGTCTCTGGGAACTCCGCAGGCAGTGACCGACCACAGGCGATTTGGAAGCCCCAGGGCCACTTTACAGGCCTTGATCGCCCAAGTTCAAGCCACCGAGTCCACTGTCGTTGGGGGAAACAAAAGAGGAGGGGACACGCTGCCCCAGTAAGACAAGGACCCTTTCAGATGACAAGGCGCGGCGCCGAACCACCATTTTTTTCTTGCAGTCCCTTGCCGGGGGGCGTGGCCGCATCGCGCTGGTCCTCCTGAACTCTTTCTCTCGTCTTCTGTCCACATCACCTCTTGGGATTCCCAATCTTCGATTCTTCTGCTCCGCCTTTATTTTGCTCCAATCCCTTCTGCACAAACTCGCCCTTCGCCGTGCAAAATACTCCGCGTGTTTCCTCGTCTGCCGTCTTTGATTCGTTTCTGCTATCTCTTGCGAAACCCTCCGATTCGTTTCCCCTGGTTTTTTTACGCAAACAAACCCACCGAACCAACCCACCATGTCTACCACCACCGAGCTTACCTACCAAGATGTTGCTGAACACAACACCAAGAAGGACATCTATGTTGTAATTCATGACAAGATTTACGACTGCAGCCAGTTCATTGATGAGCACCCGTATGTTGTCGCTGCCCTGCGTTCAAGAACACTTTCCCGCCCCTATTCTCACTAGCGGCACTGGTCTAGCTCGGAGCTTTTTGAGCAAAGAACGGAGCAGGACGATCAGGCTACCTGGCTGGGAGAATATGGGGTTTGCCATAAATGCGCGATAGCTAACGTTTTCTTTCACAGTGGTGGTGAGGAGGTTTTGCTCGACTGTGCTGGCCAGGATGCCACCGAGGCTTTCGAGGATGTTGGCCACAGTGACGAGGCGCGTGAGACCTTGGACAAGATCCAGGTTGGTGTCTTGAAGCGACAGGTGAGTTGGAATTATAGCGGAGATGGCTTTCATCCGATTCATCTTGATTTCAAAAACCAATAAAACTGATGACGTTCGTCTCTAGCCCGGTGACCCTGCCCCCAAGGCTTCCGCCCCAGCTGCCTCCGGCTCCTCCTCCGGCAACAGCGATAGCACCGGCGTTGGTGTCGGCCTCTACTTCATTCTGCTTATCGGTGGTGCTCTCGGCTACTTCGCCTTCCAGTACATGGCCAAGCAGGAGCAGGCCAAGGCCGGTACCACTTAAATGCGCGACCAGCAGACACGATTTTTCTGATTATGGTCTTGTACCGAAAGCAACTTGTGATATCAAAAGACGGCGCGACGGAAGGCAGTTACATGAGGACGGAGGTGCATGGGGTCACGTAACGAGCGGCGGGTGAAGAATGGCAATGGGTGGAAGGAGAAAGGCCCCTTCACGGCGCAGGCTATGACGGGCATTTCCGACGAATGGTCGGCGGAAGTTGATACGGGTCCGGCATGGACTGTACGGTTGCCAGCATTTTTGTTCTCTTTTTAGAAGCTGGGAGCCGTGTCCATGGGTCGGTTAATGTTAAATTGTGTCCATGGGACATCTACTCTCTATAGAAGGAGACTTTCTTGTAATGAATGTTGAGTATAGCAATGCGGTCCCATTCGTGAAGCAGAGCGGTTGTTGGCCATAGCGGCTGCTAGATCTAGCTATGATGGTAACATTGACTCAACAGCAAAGGTGGCCCTATCATGCAGTCAGTAGTATGATGGGGGCACGGTGTGCCTAGGACATATCACATGCTGCGACGAAAACCTGGGGATCTGCGTCGCGTACGTACGTGCTTGCGAATCGAAGATGTAGCCTGGCGATCCGAACAAAGAAAGAAGGAAGCTAGAAGGATATTGAACTAGACTCGTTTGTGCCATTCTTGCGAAAAGAAAAAAAAAGTGTTCCATGTGAAGAACAGGAGTCTAGTGTAGTGGAAGTTGGAGAAATGAGCCTAAAACTGCGATGCACGCCTACGAATAAGAGGGCTTCTATGACCGCGGCATTTTTCAGCCGGCACGAGGCGCAGCGGCATAAAGCGTCAATTTTAGATAAGTGAAAGGTGTGACGTTAAATTGGTCAATTCCTCAGTTGCGAAGATGAATAGGTCAATGCCGTGAGCATTACCGGTGCGGCTTTGTGTAACCCCATTGATACCGCGTGCAAGAGGATGCAACAAGGGAAAGATGCCGACAATGAAGAGCTTTCGACTGTAATCCGTAGGCAAAGCGTGATTATTTGCTGATACAGTGTAGAACCTGCCGTTGCCATATGAGCGGCTGCCATTCGCAAACTCCTCAGCTTTGAACGAGCCAAAAGCAAGTCGTCACTCACCAGCTCAGACTTGCGGTCCCCAATTCTGCCTGCACAATCAGCCAATCACAACTCCGTCAGCCCCAGTGACAGAACGTCAGTCCTCCAGACCGGCATCACCAACCTTTGGCAAGGCGTCCTTTTTTCGCTCTCTCTTTCACATCCTTCGCTCCCACGGTTTAAACCCCCATCGCCGTGGTCACCTTCCGCCTTCGCTTTTCAGTACAACTGCTGTCTTCGACTAATCTAGCCTCCTCGAACCCGCCCATCATGTCGTCGTATCTCGAAAAGCAATCGTCCGCCTTCCGCGGCACGCTCGCCTCGGCGGCCGCAAAGCTCTCCAACCCAAGCAGCACATCTGCCGGCAAAGCGACATCGCTCGCGCCTCCTTCACCATCTCCCTCCGCCGCATCAGACAGCACAACTCCCACAGCCAAGCGAAAGCGCGACATGGCTCCCGAGGTCTTCTCGCAGCCCCAGCTCACGGGATACGGAGCCGAGGTCAAGACGCAGATGGCCTTTGCGGTAGAGTACCTCAAGAAGAAGGGCGATCAGAAGAGCATCACCGACATCATCGACCACCTCAGTCTGCGGGGTTACTCGGAGGAACACAAGCGCGAGCTCACGGATGGGCTACGGGGTCATCCGCGCGTGGACTGGAAACCGGATGCGTCGCTCAGCGAACAGACCTGGAAGACGGGCATGTACACGTACCGCCCCATCATCAGGGGCGTCAAGGACGGCACTTCGCTGCTCGCGTATCTGCAGCGCAAGACGGACGCATCCGGCGTGTCGGTGAAGGACCTCAAGGACGGATGGCCAGACTGCGAGGAGACGCTCACCGCGCTAGAGAAGCAGCACAAGATACTTGTCGTTCGCACGAAGAAGGATAATTTCCCGCGCTTCGTCTGGGCGGACGACGCCTCGCTGCATCATGCCGTCCAGCCAGAGTTCCAGGTCATGTGGCATCGGGTCCCTATCCCCAGCGTGGAAGACATGCACCGCAAGCTGGTCAACGTCGGCCAGAAACCCACGAGCGAGGATCCGCTCAAGATCCAGCAGGCTGCGAGTAAGCCCAAGGTGCAGAAGAAGAGGGCTAGCAAGAGGGGCGGGAAGGCAACGAATGTGCATATGGCGCATTTGTTGCAGGACTTTATTCACATTCGCAGATAATTTTTCTGTGCTTTTGAGGGCGTGTTTCAATTAGCGCGGTTTTAAACTTTGGTCTTGGGATACAGGGGGAGTTTCTTGATAAAACTGTTTGTCACGCAGTTGTACAATATGGTTTGTTTTCCTCATTGTTGGGAGCTGTCTGGTTGGGCCGGCGTTTCGTGAAGATTGAGAATTTTTTTTTCCTTGGGAAAGGACTACTAAAAGTTGAGAGCAATTGGGAGACATGGAGTGGAACTCTTTCTCTGAAAGCATTTGTGGCGTTTTGGACTTCCACGATTAAAGACTCACTTCGTGGTATAGCATTTACTACTTCTTTTGCTTTGCACTAAATCAGACATAATCATCCTGTATCAAATTTGCTGTTCAAAATCAAGTGCCTGAATTTTCATTGCTCGCTGACATGAAACATATGTTCTTGTGCGTCGCTAATTCAACAGAATCGTGTATGTCCTGAATAGGAACATGAAGATGACGCGAATCGTATGCTGTGTGCCTGGCCTATGCGAGAAACCGAGTATCGAGAATTCTCCGCCAAAAGAAAAAGAACACAAGACCTCCCTATCCTTGTTTATTCGATGCGATATCATGTCGTGTGCACTTTTGCCGTCCCAATGTTCATCATGTTTTTTTCCTTTCGAGGGTATCAATCATTACCGTATGTCATGTCGTTGCGCCAGGACCATGATATCCTGAGCAGCGTCGCGCTGGCCCTCAGCTCTTCAAACTGCCTTGTTCGCGTTGATCAACCCCATGTTTTCTTTCCATATCCTGTCGAACAACTTCTCAAACACATCCATCTCCTGGTACCCTCCCACCTTATACTTACCCATGACGGTGACGCATGGTACCGCTTCCACACCTTTCTCTTCGACCGCCTCCTCGACTTCTTGGTCGATGAACCGGCCATAATCGCCGTTTTGAAGATCAAAGCGCACAACATCTGCGGGGAGTCCAGCTGCCTCGCTGCCCAAGCTGACGAGGAATTCTTCATCAGAAATATCCTTCCCCAGGAGAAAATGCGCTCGGAACAGTTCCTCGACAACGCGAGCCTGGGCGGCTGGTCCACGGCGTCGAAGAGTATTGGCGATCAAGATCTGCGAGGCGCGCGAAGGTCCCGTCACACCTGCCAAGCAGAACTTAAGACCATATTTTTCGCCAACGGAACTCACGCGGTCGAGGTGCGCTTGGAATTTGCCGGGGCCGCCAGACCACTCGTCGTATAAGGCGATCTTGTCACATTCTGATCTCTATATTAGATCGTGTAATATAACGGATCAAGTCGTTTCAGGTGATCAAGTCATGGTGGTTGATCAAACGTTTTTGATCACCGACGGAGGAGGGCATGTACCAACTTACTCGTCTTGAACAGCGGGTTGAGGCAAAAGGACCTCCAGACTAACTCAAACTCAATTTCGGGGTGCTCTGCCTCGAATCTTCTTGCAGCTATCTCGAGGCTGTGTTTCTGAATCCAGCACCATGTACAAAGAGTATCAGAAAAGACCTCGATGGGTATCAAGAGCCGCTGAGGCGACGCTCGATCCGACGACAGCATACTACTACTCGATGGCAACCCCCCAGGAATTCGGGTCTTGCATTCAGCGTCAACATCGAAGAGCTCTGGATATGGTTTCATGAAGTACTGCTGTTTAAGGCCCCTTGCTAAAACCGGGTCTTACACTATCAGCCTTAGCGCGTGCAGTAGAGACGTGCAGTACATCGAACGTCCCGAAAGATCTCGGATACGAACTGCAACGGTCTGGGCGACCATGTGAATTACCGTTAAAGCCCGATCCTACGTTTTCTGGTTGAGTAGCGGTGATGGCCTCAGTGGAATAGAATCGGCGGAGGTCGAAAAGTAATTGAGATTGCGTCGGCGAGTGCTATTTGTGTGCTTGTTGTGCTCTGACGGTTCGCCGTAAACCAATACAAACCAAAAGATATCGGCTGCGACTAGCTCTCTTAGGCGTCGACAACAGCAGCCATATGCATTGCAGCAAAGAAGGTGCAAATCGCGTGCACGAGTGGTGATTTTCAAAAATCCTGATTATGAAAAGATGATAATCAACCATTACCGTCAGTTGAAGTGTGGCGCCGGGCCGCCTTTTGATGGAAAATAACACCACAGCACAAAACCGCACGACAGAAGCAGTCGGACATCAGATAAACCCCAGTCATATCCTGGGCCATGGCAATAATAGGTGAGCATAACCAAAATAATCAAAACATGCCAGAGATCCCAGGCTGACCCCGCCAGCGCCATGACCTGTGGTCCAATGTCCGGTGCGGTTCGCTAGCATCTTGTAGCAAAGGGCCGGCCGAATTCCCCAGCAAACTACTAATCCGAATATTCAAGGTGGGCGCAATGGGGCCGATGTTGGATGCGTGCCGTGATAAAAAGAGGAGACCCTGCGAGATCAGGAATATGGATTTGTCGGACGGGGCCAGCCCGATTACTGATCAGGACTGTTGACAGATGGCGCTACCCGAAAAAGGTTCAGCCCACCCACTCCTCAGCTGGACCCTGCTTCCGGCTCTTGAGCTCTGTCCTGCATCTGCACGTGGGTTGACGCTTTCCGTCGTAACACGGAGGCTCGACGACCACGTAGTGGTTGCATCCAGGGGAATCACCCGTTGAAGAGGCTCGAGGGGAGATGAAGAATTGAGACTTGACCAGAGGCAAGCCACCACGATCCTGTGCGACTAGGCTGCATAGAAGGAAGCGGATTCGCAACCATCCAGCTAATATACAAGGAAGGAAGGGCGGGAGCTCCTTCCCTCCCTGGGCGTCTCTGTCTCGAGCTGATCAGACCGACAATACGGAGTACACATAGCGAATGAAGACGGAGCTGGGCATCGTCACGGACGAGTTCAGATATCCACTCATGACGGCAGACGAAAGACCTTCATGTCAGATGGCGCGAGGTACTAGGCGCTGTAGATATAACAATGTGAGCACCACGCCGTGTTGAGCTCCATCGGTGTGCAGGACCTTATCATTCAAGGCGGTAGTTGTTCCAATCACCCCAAATCTGTTTGTATTTCTCATTGTCTCCAGCTCCTGGGCCACTCCCTTCCGCATCTCTTGTCCGCCTCTTCAAACTTGGGTTCCCCTGCTTGAGCCACTTACATGCTTTGACGTGATAGCGCCTCGTTGTTTTTGCGGGAGTGTTGCTTTATCTGGCAAAAGCTGTCCTTGTTTGGCCGCCAAAACCGTCCAGCCGAGGAAACTGACAGCACCACATCCACCATCATGAAATGACCAGTAAATTTAACTCACCGAGAGCATACCTTGGCTTGGCGGTAGATGTTGGTTCTGGAAGACCTTCATCATTAGTAACCGCATAATAGCCAATCGGATTGAACATCCACTCAAACGGCTAAAATAAAGTCAAATAACGGACCATCGATCGCCAGTTGATACAGCGCTAACCGTCACATTAAATTTTCTGATCATGTAGCAATGCTGCCGTTGTGGGCGGGAGGCCGCCCGGGCTCTGCGGAATATACGTATCATGTCATAAGCTGCAGTACAATGGCTCATGTTGGGCGCAATGAAAATAGACTCGACATATTACGGGCATGACATAGGGTTACGGAATGCTTCCCTAACATGGCTTCATATTGACAAAAAATAACAGCGTTTAGTCTAAAAAAAGCCACCTTTCGACACCCAGGTCATGTCCTCACCAGGTTCTTCGTAACGGTAAGAATCAAAGATGTCCCTGTATCCTCTAACATATCCGCTTGCTCACTTCCAAATCAAGTAGCGCCAGGCGGCAGCGTCTGGCTACTTTTGAATCAAATGTTTTTGTTGCGCAATCCATGTACGCCTATCCCTGATGCTTGGTAAGCCTCAAAATCCGAGCAACAAACCCAACATCATCAAATTCGTGAAAAGCTAGAGCGCCTCCACCACTCTAATTAACAGACCGGAACAAAAGAGAGGCGAAAAAAAAAGTTCAAAAGAAGAAGAGTGTAAAAACAACACACCAAGAGAAAGGGAGAGAAAGTAGTGAGCCGAGCCGTGTCCGAACAGGGGAGGGACAGCGGTCATCAGGCGTTACATATTTCCAGGTATCCGTCGCGCCAAAAGCAAATATGTGCATGAGATGTCATGCCATGACGGGATGCTGAGTCTCAGTATTAGAACGCCGGTCATGATAGGGTTAAGTCCGGCGCATAAAGGGAAACTCCAGAGGAAGATGAATGACTTCCTTGAGCAAGAGTGCGTCACTCCTTAACTTGCGATAACAAATAGGGGTATCGTTTCGGTGGACCATGGCTGGTCCCTGCTCATGATGATTCTAATAATTGAATATTGACAGCTTGCAACTGGTATTCCTAAGCCATATGTACAAGCCCAGGCTCTGTGCTTTGAGGACGACGCATTTGAGGCGGTGCTCCGTAGTACATTTGATTCATTGCGGCATTCTGCGAGTAGGTGTCGGGTTCCGGATATACATAGCTCGCAGCACCGTTCTGAGATGGTGACGGCACATGAGATGGCGACTGCCAGCTGAGGCTGGTCATATGAGGACTTCCTCCGCTACTTCCGGGGCCAGCTTGATGTTGCTCCAAATTAGGCTCAAGAATCGGCGGTGGTCCATATGTGTTGGGTTGCGAGGTTGGCCGCATGCCATTATTGTTGCTGTAGCCATTCGAAGACGTTGAATTGAGACTTCCGACACCGCGCATATGAGGGGGAAGCGACCCAGTTTGCTGCAGGTATTGAAAGTCACCAGGGTGTCGATTTACGCCATTTGCTGTGCCCATATTCAAACTTGGGGACATTGACATAGTCCGGTGGCTGGGAGACGGTGTTGTCATTGGAGATCCATGGCTGGACAGATGGTCCCCGTCAGCCCGCGTTCGAGTCCCTCCTTTCTGTGCCTTTGATGCCGCAAGAGCAGCTGCTGTGGAAGTAGCGGCTTCCTCGATGGTGCCGCTGTGGTGATTCTGGTGTCGAGTGAGCGTGGTTCTGCGGGTGAAAGTTTTCTGACAATCTGCATATGGACATTTGTAAGGTCGGTTGCCCGTGTGAGTTCGCCTGTGGCGAGCCAAAGAACTGCTGTCACTGAACCGCTGCAATGGCCATCTTTGTTAGCTACATTTTTCAAGTACCAACATTGACGCCGCATACCTTGGCACATGTTTCACAATGGTGAGGCTTTTCGCCTGTGTGGACGCGTTTGTGAACTGTAAGCGCCGACCTTTGAATGAACTGCTTGCCACATCCAGGATGATCACAGACATGAGGTCGAAGCCCAGTATGGATTCGCTCTGCAAATAGGGTCAGTTATCGTAATCTTGCTGAACATCTAGAGAAGGCAAGGGTGTTGTGCATACCATGTCTAGCAAGGTCACTCCGGCGAGCGAAACTTTTGTTGCAGGTGCCACACAAAAACGATTTGGCAGGTTGGGAAGCAGACTGGTGTTGCTGAGGCATGTGATGCATGGTCATGCTATGGACAGCTCCCATTGCTCCAGGCATATCTGGGAAAGTTGGCATGCCCATCTGGCCGGCCATCGGATTCGGTATATGCATCGGTGCCTGCATCGCACTGGACGAGGGATAGGATCTGGCTATGCTATGCGTAGTCGAGTACGACGAGTGCTCAGACATATGGGGAGAAACTGAACGCTCCATACTCGGGTCGGGCTTGATGAGTGAGAGATGGGGTTGATGATATTCGCCGTGAGTCCCGATAAAATGCGGGTGAGGGAAATGTTGTACGATTGAGCCACCTTTACTATTCAGCATGTTCGTCACATCCATCGCCTGGCGGCAAAGTCAATATTGATCACGGCTCAGTCTTTTCTGCCTCGTTAGTCTCCAGTAACAAAGTTGGGTCGTGGGGAAGAGAGGTTAGACATACGCGGAGACTGTCGAGGATAATGTCTCTCAGCACAGAGCCAGTGGTTTTTGATGGCAGCAAGGCAGCTATATGATGAGAGAATGTCAGTCATGTGATGATGTAAATAAAATGAACGCCATAACAACACACAAATTCCACAGCTGGCAAACTTGAAACGGGGGCAAATGAGTCCGGATGGGGAGTTTGTTCGCAAAGAACAGTGAAAGTGATGTCCAGAGCTCCAAACGGTGGAGGGCACTGGCCATCATTCAGTCCTACCAGAGTCACAACGCCCCCACCATTTATTTGTTCTTTCGCCTCCACGTTCAGGCAGGGTGGTTGGGGAAGACACTCACGGTTCAGGTCTTGTTTAAAACAGCGTGGAACTATTTTTGAATGTGGGAAGTAGCCCTCAAGAAAATAGTGTGGTATTCGCGCAAAATCCGACTCTGCCGTTCAAGCGTCGACTGCAGTCAGGATGGAGTGAGTGTTAATCTGCAGATATAACTGTTCGTCGAGTAGTCTCCCTAACTCAAGTTATCCCGGTGGACTGTCGCCTGTATCGCGTTGCTCGCCAGGTCCGCAAATATAGGGCACCGCCGGCGCTGACCGAAAGCTCTCAGTCGATTCGAGTCGATTCGACTGCCAGTTGCAATTCTGATCCCGTCGCGGAACTTTTTGCATTCAATCGAGCAAATTCGAGATGATGTTGGCTGACGAAAAGAAAAAACCCCCATCCAGTGCCAGTTGCTGGGGCGTGGTAGAGGACGAAGGATCGGACTCTCGATAGTGTTGAAGGCGCTCGAAGTGCTTGCAGGAAGTAGGCTTCAAGTGAGCTTCCTGACTGACAGAACCGTGCTGGCGTGGAGATTTGACGGTATCCTCGTAGCTTCAAGATCGCGGTCGGCGAATGAGGCTGGTGTACTGGACGCTGCAGTGGTAGGAGCCTCGAGTGGAAGCCAGAGGTCGATGCTTCGACGCTGGGATCGCGGAACGGCCGAGGGAGGGAGATCTAAGATTTTTTAGATCTTGCACGATTCGCTTACTTCTGGAGAAGAGCGTCAGAATAATAGGCTGATTGACAGGAAAGCAACCGAGGAAATCGAAACGAAAGAATTAAGGCAGCAACAGGGACTTTAAAGACCTCGCTCCATGCAGTTGAGGAAATGAAGAAAAACGAAGTGAAATATGGAATGTAGGGGCCAAGGCGTATTGTCGTTCTCTCTGGATCGGTGCCGACGTAAGTTTTAGGGGCCAGGCCTTGCATGGCACCCGGAGGGTGGCCCAGCGGAAGGAGTGGATAGGTAAGAATGGACAGGCGACGTCCAGCCTCAAGCAGCCTGGGAGTACCAGGTACGTACTTCGGTACCCGGCGTACCGGCTCCAGTCCGCTTCCACTGCACAGCTGTTGGCTGGCCTTGCTGCAGGCGCGATGCGAGCAGACAATTGCCCAGGCGGACTGGGGGGGCGCTGGGGGTGATCCCTGGGATTGGGGTGT
This sequence comes from Periglandula ipomoeae IasaF13, assembly GCA_000222875.2. Lineage (NCBI taxonomy): Eukaryota > Fungi > Ascomycota > Sordariomycetes > Hypocreales > Clavicipitaceae > Periglandula > Periglandula ipomoeae. The sequence goes on from AFRD01000139.1 coordinate 33,617, forward strand.
GGATAAGGCAGTTGGCACTGACCGGGGGCAAGCGCAAATCCCAGGTACGACAGATCCCACTGCGAAGGTGAGGGAGGGGGGAGGCAAAATAACGTTAATAACATGAGGTAGGAAAAATGGAAACCAGAACAAGTCCTTCCAGGCCGGCGCAAGGGTGCGCCCTGGTTGGGGCGGACACTGCACATCGCATCGGAGACGACAGTAGAGCGTCATCCACTGCCGGCACTGCGAAGGATGAGAGGGAGGATTGAGAGACTGAGAGACAGGGCCAAGGCAAGTCATGGGTGAGCCTTTTGGTGTCATATCTGCTCGGCTTGAGCGGTGGGAATGGTGTAGTCGGTCAGTGGACTCGCTGCGGCTGTCAATAGCCAACTGGCCATGACACTGTCGAGGCTGAGGCATTTGTGGCCATGAGCGGCACCGGGCTGCACCTGGTATCAACAAGACAGGGCCCTCATCACGTTGCCCAAGCTTGCGCTTGATTTTCTACAAGGTCTTGACGAACGGGAAGCGGCAGACTGCCAGCGGGACGATCAGTAGCATCGATGAGAACTTACGGGTGTTGTGTGGCAAAAAGAGACCGAGCGGTTGGAGCGGTTGGGAGGTCCAAGACGTTTGGCTGCCTTACTGTGAATCTGAAGTCGACCCCAGGTTGAGTGCGTCCAAGAACATGCAAAGAGTCGTGGCAGCTAAGCTTATGTGCGACATATGCTCCCGCCTGTATGATATGAGTGGTAAGACCAGCGTGGAGCTGTTCGGCTGAGCCGCACCTGACAAGAGGAGAGCAAGATGGACGGCGGCGCCACTTGGAAGAGATGATTCGAAGAGATGGAGAAGTCTTGGTCACAGGCAGGTCTGGGAGGCCGAGGTGGACATGAAGTAGTTATAGATGCCTCGAGCAGGCGTGATCAGAGACGGGACGAAGATGGATCCAGGAGCCCAGCGGGAGCGAGGCACAAATGTACGGAAGTTGAGAGTGGTCGTTGGTTGGAGTGTGCGGGTTAAAAGTGGAATTGACTGACACTCGTCAAACTGTCTCTTGTATTAATATTGTGCTGCGAAGCACTTCTCGCGGAAGCCGTCTGGTGGTAAGACCATTCATGGGCCCGGTTTTCTTTCATACAAATTCGGTGCCTGAAGAAGGGCAACAGCCGTGCTGCAGTCGAAACAGAGGGAAGCAAGCTCCAAAATAGAACGTGGAGATGTCTGGTGCTGTTGCTCGTACTGTACTTCCCATGTCTGACTGAGGCGAGGGGCGTGCGAGCCGTAGTGAGTGTCCTGTTTGCGTGCCTGGGATAAAGGTGCAGCTAGACAATTGTATTGTCTGCTCACTGGTGGGTGTGGCCGGCCGACCAGTCAAGTGCATGAATAGTCATGATAAGAATAAACTACGGACTGAACCAACCCATGAAGACGTGATCGGTGCTGGCAGCAGGAAATCAGAAACTGTTGGCTCTGTTTCCGGCCGAAAACAAAGAGCGGGAGAAGTGCATCAAAGGAAATATTTATAGCAATCCTTGCGTGACTGTTTGATGAACGGCATCTCGATGCATCTGTCAAGTTCTTGAGGTGAAAAGCACAGTAATTTGCAACATATCTGGGTCTGCAAGAGATGATGAAGACGAATTCATGGCATGGCATAATCGATGAAACAGGTACATACTATACAGCACCTTTGGCCGCTGTTCTCTCTCTTGCTAATACCAGGCCGGACGCTTCAGGAAAGGGCGATCATGTCGGCACTTGCAAGTTTGATTGTACACTTGTTGTTACCCACCCACCTTATCCGCCTGGGTACCTGGGAGGGCAAGGCAGGCGTGGCAGGCAGCCAGGGTCACCAGGGTCGCCAGAGACTAGTCGGAATCCGAACATCCCACCACCAACGGCACTGAGTCAACCGTTGTTCTTACGCCTCGCCTCAAGCCCGCCCAACCGTGAGCGAAAGCCGGCCATGGGCCACCCCTGGTCGCCCTAGGATGTCCTGACGTCGTGGGGATGCATGGGTGTTGGATGATGAATGATGGATGCGGTGCATGTGGATGCATGGAATTGTAGGAATATGGGGCCTTTGAAGCCGTACCTGCGGCAGATCCAGATGGCCACAACATGTTCAGGTCCTTGGCCTTGCCTTCGGTTCGACTCCAGCGGCACACCTACTTGGACTTGAAATCAGAAGAGTTGCTGACGCAAACTTTTGTAGATGTTGAGCTACAAAATCATGCGGCTAGTGGCCGGTTCAGGGACACATCATGATCGGACGGCCGCGATTCGTGAAATGCAGCTAAGCCAACGGATCCCCCAAGTAGTCACGCACCGTGCAGGGAAGGCGAAGCATCATTGTCGAAAACTTCCACCTCAGAGTCGTTGTAGAAGATTGTCCAAAACAGCAGGTGCAACTTCTAGCCCCGAATCCGACTTTGTATTAGATTGTTTCCAGTCAATCCACCATCATTATCACGCTAGACTGTGGCACATTCTCTCTTAATCGAGTCGGTCGTCAGGGCCAGCGTCCAAGCACTGCAATTGGATGCAGCGCCATTTCGGACAGAAACAACCCTGCAAGCTAAGGCCATCGGCCATCGACCTCGACTGCCGAGGCTATTGCGTGATAACAGGTGAACTGCTTGTTCTCGCTATACTATCGCTACTTTGATCTGGGAAATCACATCCTCTCGTGAACATAAGGCATAACTGGATGGGAGGCTGGCGGATCAGGATGCTCGTTGAAGCGGGCTTGCTGTCCCGTAGACACCCAGTTTCTCCATCTTATAGGGACTACAGGATGTGTGCTCTGTGGATTCCTCTGCCATCACGGAACCGGCAAAAGACGAGGCGTAGGCTCAATTCTACGATTTGTTCCTCCCGTTGGATTTGGACAGGAAAATCTTCCATCTTTTGGCTGGCTTAAAGGGGAGGAAGTTAAATCTAAGACGACATCCGTTGAAAGCGGCGCGGTGCAGACAACGGGCCTGGAAACGGCATCACAACTAGTAATACCTGCTGGAAGGCTTCCGGAACCCTTGACAGGGCGTCAGGCGGCATGTGCGAAGCAACGTTGAGAATCTTGGTCCGGAACCGATCTGCCCGAGCCTATGGGTGCGCGTTCAATCGCAGTACGGCAAGGGATTGAGCGGCTCGAGGCTCTGCAGGATGTGTTGTGTCTGCACGGCCGAGCGACGCGTACGACAGCGATCCAGGATCGAGGGATTTGGAGCTTTCGAATACAAGCTGCACATGAGAGCGTGACTGCAGTCAGACTGGCGGGTTGACATCGCGCACTCTCCGATTGGCATTCGTTGCCCGTTCGCCTTGTGGTAGATCTGAAGGTGATCTCCTATCTGCTGTCTACGGAAGATTGGCACACAGCTCAACAGGTGCCACCAACCGATAACACCCTGGTCTTGAGCTGGGGAGCAAATCTGAGGCCTGGGTCTGCTGCATCAGGCATGGCTCTTGCTAATCACGATGATGCGCAATTGTACAGCGCCGTAGTACAACAAAGTCATTTGGCGTCTGCCACCCCGCAACGGTGTAGAAGCTGACAGGTGAAGCTGGAACAAGGGATGTTTGCTCAGTGAGTAAGCCTCCATGCTGTGCAGCACTCGCAAACGGCATTTGGTTCTACGAGATGCTAGACAACGAAGTAAGAGATGAAGGCCAGTTGCGTGGGAATAGGCAGCAAGAATGCGTCCAGCTACAGCTTGCGACGCTGACACTTGAAACAAAGACTTGACTACTACGACAATCCGGGCAACACTTTGCGAAGTCTCGACCCTAGATGATATGAGAGGATGCATGGGGCGGTCCATTCGCTGGCCGACACTAAATTCGAGACATTGAGGAACCAAACGCCATTGGCGAAAAGTCAACTTGCATTCATATTGCCGCATGTCATCCTTCGAGAAGCTTGCTGCATGATCGCTTTCTAAAGGCGCAATGTTGTTTTTACATGCGAGACCGTTCAGAGCCTTCCAACTATATTAGATTTGCGGAAGGAAACCAATTCGTGATAACAAGTACGTCGATATCCCTGAGCAAACAGGTCCAGGTGCCAATAGCCCCAGTATTTTGAGGTCTACTTCGTAGACCGTTGATCAAGAGACGAACTGACTGGAATGTGTCCTTTAAGAAGGGGGATGCTGCAACGTCCAGGCGCTGGTGGGGAGTCGGACTTCTTAGCGCCGCCACCATTATCCTATTATTCTCTATTCATCAGCGACAACAAAGCACCTTTAGTCTGTCCAGCCTCCGCCGCCGATGTGGAAAAGGCAGCAGAGAAGAAATAATCAGAATAGTCAATCTCGATTACAGTAGGTTGCCATGCTAACCATCACCACCTCAGACAACGTCATTTGATACCTGGGTTTAGCAGGTTCCGGTAGCCGGTATCAAGAGTGGCCGGTTCAGTAGCAGTTTGATACAGCTAGCTCCACAACTTTAACCAGAATCAACAAAGCGGAAATGAATGAGACTTTCCCTCCTTGGTGCTCTCTCTCTATTGCTGGCTAGAAATGGCCATACAGTGTTGCGGGGTTGTGCTGGCAGGTACCAATGACCAACCCAGCGCCTCGGAACAAACAGTCGCCTAAGCCATCAGAGGAAGGCTTCTGGAAAATTGCAGGAGTGGCCCAAGCTTCCTCTGATCAGGATTTTGGTGTATTTTTGGCGCAAGCTTGGGCTGGCGATCGGAGGGAAAGGAGGGGAGGGGTGCCACACCAACAAGCCTCAGCCTCGAAAGTGAGCTGAGCCCTCTTAGGCCCCCTTTCGTTCGCCTTTTCTGAAAGCCTTCGAGAACAAATCTGCTGGCTCGTTGCTCACCCCCCATGTTCCTGTACCAGTAACGCCTTTCGGAAGCGCAGGAAGCGCAGGAGGTGCGGTGGGCGGACCCTGTAATATCTTCCGCCATTTCTAGAATGTCCCAAGATGGCGGCCAGCGTTTGTTGAGGATCCTGAACTCAGTCCAACGTCTGAAACCCAAGCTCTTTCGGCCTTGTTGATGGTTAGAGTTGGCATTCTGCCTCGTATAAGCCGCCAACAAGAGAGCAACCGGCCGGCTCCAAACACGGCTAGAGATTGCAGCTGCCGGCGAGGACCACGTACGTCGCTCTCGGCAGTGTGATCACGGTACGGCAAAACCTTCTCTACCATCACTTGTATAGCATAGCGATGCCCATGTGCGCTGTACCAATCCTGGCTGAGAGCACACTTCATGCTGCAGCAATACGAACGGATCCCACCGATAATAATACGTTTTTCGGACTGGGCAGAATCCTGCCCGGGACAAGAACGGCAGCATGCCGTCTCATGACAGTGTGTCATTACCCAGAAATGTGCAGTACGCCAGACTTGGTTCATTCAGTTTCAGAACTGACTAATGTCCTGCATGGGAAGTGCATAGCTGGATGGCCGAGCCGAATGATGACGATGGGCGTCAATAACGCTGCGCGCCACTGGCCCAAGCCTATTGTTCTCCCTTCACTCTGCGAATTGTCAAAAGTAAAGTGGCTGAAAACCTGGGTTAGACCGGCTGGGCGATGCTCCTCCGGCCGAAACAACCTGGAACAGCGGTCACATTTGAGTGGGCGCACTCCCTGCCCTGTCTACGTCCGCCCTCGTGTTGTTGCAGCGGCGCAGGCAAACGCCAACAGGTTGACGGACGAAGCCTTTAGAGTTATCTCGCACAGTCTGGTTTGGCAAGCACTTCAGATGACTGCTAAACCAATGATCCATCCAACCTGCTCGAGGATGGACACACTCTCTACCCGAGACCATTGCTGATATACTCGATCACCGATGTAGCACAAATATGTCAAAATCTCGCAACATGGGGATTCCTAAGTACTCAAGAATTCACTTTAGCCCGCGGATGTTCGAAAGAGGTGTCGCATCTAGGCACAGCCTGTCACGGTCTGAGGAGATTTCATTGCTTTGGGACAAGGTCTACTTGTGATCACTTGGACTGATTGCGAGACTGCGTCCCCGATTCAGTGTCGCATCCGATAATCGATCTAGTGCGGCTACAGGGTGAGGGTGATTGGTAATGGTTCTGGCATTTTTCTATTGTCAGTCGTTGTTCCCTTCCCCTACCAACAAGTCGTGCAAAATGCCCCATCTAACAACAGGACTTTTTGTTTTTCGCGCGAATCGCGGGCTCAAGGGCGCCACCAAAGGAATAACGTTGCATGTCTTACATAGCTGCAGTAACATTTTGACCAGTGAGGTTTAGTTGGGCCGCCCAACCAAGACCCCGGCAGCAACTAACCGCCGTTAAGACAGTAGACATCTGCGTGTTGGATGCTCAATCACGCGAGAGATAGCACTGTTGGCCGACCCTGCTTTTGTGTACTGACGTCAATCTCGCTCCAGACTCGATGGGAGTGGCGGTCAAGAAAAATATGTCACACGGGATCATGGGAGATTTCCATTACAGTACATAAATGTCCAATTACCTGTGTTGTCTGGGGCAAGGGGTGGCGTGTGGTTGGCATTGTTTGCTGGCATCGGCGTTGCCGTCCTCGTCTCGTCCTCAAAACGCTAGCTTGCCGAGAGTAGGAATGGAATTTTGCTGTGGATGAAAACGAGACTTCTCTCAAGCATGGGTAGCATGCGGGAGTTTTTATTGATTGGTGATGTTTGACGCCGAGAGTCTGGTAGCGTGGCAAGGTGCTGCCGTCATCGAGACTTTTGATGCAACCGACCTTTGATAAGGTTCTGTTCGGACTACTCCGCACTAACACCTGCATTAGACGTGTATCCGATGACCTAAGGCGTTTGTTCGGATGCGTCACATGTCAGGGGCTCAAGAATATGTATGCTGTTTGGGTGCAGAGGCATCTGAGGGCATGTTGACCGAGGTGCAAAGAGTGGGCTGCGTTCTGCTTCTTGCGATCCATTAAGACCACGGAGGCAGGTATTCACAGGCCGGCTGAACTCCAAAATCTGCGTTATGAGAACTTGTTAGAGGATCATTGGGGCTCGCAAAGTTTCAGACACGGCGGTTAGGTTAAGCACGTTTGCTTGTCCATGGCTTCTGCATATGGTTCCCTGGAACCAACTACTTTCCCCGGACTGATTTGGAGCTCATAACCGGGCAAGCCGAATTAAATCGACGGGAGAGCAATGAATCCGAGTGTGGTTTTCCACTGAATCACAATCGCCCGTGATTCGATGCTTCTCTGAAAGTGTTCTCAAATATACGTACTTGGGAACGGTCAACAACTCATAGCCGGACATCTGACTCGAAGCAGACCTCAGTGAATCGCGTAATGGGTGTACAACTGGCTGGTTGTAAATTTTGCAGTCCAGAAATAGTGGATTCGCAAGCTGTGAGAAACAAAAGGCTCCTCCATCATCCTTTCTTACACGATATATCTGCGGCTTCAGAATCGATACTCGGCCGCAAAGGAACGTGTACCTTGCCACAGGTAAGAAGCAGTCGTGACTTTCTCTGAGATGCCTAAATCAACTACAGCTACTGTGCTGTACAATAAGTACTGTACGTTAATTCATAACACACTCACGTCATCTTGGGCTCCGGCTCGTCCTAACAGCTATTTCCAGCGCCGATTTCCAGCGCCGGAGCAACACTTCCCGCCATCTTGGTGGCTAGATCCGTTTCAAGCAGCCCAACGGTTCGGAAACCTGACAATCGCTCATGCGAGGGCAATTGCCGTTCGATGCCTCGCTCGCCCAACAACTTCCGGGCTAGAAACATTCACAACAACTTCTGAATTCAGTATTCCGCCCGCCCAGCAATTCTTGTACTTCCTCTCTGCTTGATGTCGGATTCAAAAGTTCCATACAGCAAGCATACAGTATTTACATACAAACTATTATTGGCTTCTTTTCTTTTTCAGGCTCCAGTTTCCATGATACACGCCCCTGTGAAGCCTAGTCTGGGCCGCTTCTTCACCAGCACCGAGAGGCTTTCAACCGTGCTTTTGTCACTTTTTCGAGCTCCATAGCTCGTGAAAATCTGATATTCGGCTCCGCCAGCGTGGAAACAAGTACCTCATTTGTATCATCTACATCGAGCTCCGTGGAAACGTATCATCAGGCAGCATCTCTGTCCCTTGATGTCCATCCTTAAATCTCATAGACGTGGTTTTTACCAAACAATACCCGCATTAGGAAGGGTGGAACTCGTGAACAAAGGAGTTTGTGGACAAAAGCTTGGTATGTGTGGGGTTTGAGGCGCACACAGGGCCGATGTCCCCGTTGGAAGGGAGGCTGGCAATGAATCTGTGGCTTCTCCCTTGGCCGAGTATATTTTCGTCTCCGAGTGATGTACTGTATGAACAGCCGAGTCGTCATTGACAAACTCGAGTTTGCTGTTTCGAAATGCCCCGTGAAAGAACTGCTGCCTGCTTGCTATCCGAGAAGCTTTGAAGCCAGTCCCAGTTCAGCCGCAGGCGGTGATTTGGGATCTGCTTGAACCGTGTACATGGGTAAGACCCTATATCCTCCGCTGGACTCGTGATTCCAATCACAACCAACCATCATAAGTTACAGAAAACGGCCGAGATTCCGCGGATGAGACATTCTTACCTGGAGTCCCATTCTCAAAAGAACTTCTTGACATAGCAATTTTGTCTCAAAGCAATTCCCATATCAGAAGTTGTTTCATATAAATCGGATCTCAGCCATGACGCAGTTCGTTCCCGACGATCTGGGCTCGCGATAATATCGTTTGTGCCATTATTCTGGGGGATTCGTTTGTTTCTGAGCTTGGATCCTGGTCTGGCCTGGCTGAGGACAAGAGATAGCTTGTAGGTTAATTTCCGTTGGCTTAAACGCCCCCCCACGCCACCCGCATCACGGCCAACCCAACAACAAAGAGAGCTTGCGGCGCCAGAATTCCCCCGCCCCTATTCCCACTTTTTCGACTCGTCGGCCAGGAGTGTGACAAATGGTCCCTGCAGGCCTCGACCTCCTGTGGTCCCATGACGCCACCCAGCCATTCATCGCCTTTGCCGCGAAATGGAGGTGTTAATTAGGTGTGAACAGGATGCATCTGGTTAGGCTGGACTTTCTGACCGAGAACTTGGCCCAACCACCATGTTTTTCTTGATCCGGTCTGCCATGTAAGTCCCGGACAAGGGCTCCGCCGGACAATGGGCAAGGTTTGCGAGTATTGGGGGGGGACGATCCGGTTGGGACAGGTAGCAGTGGCTGAACCAGTAACGTGTTTGACAAGCGGAATGAATCCGCGTTGGGAGAGGCTTTGTAAGCGTAGAAGTTTGACTAACGTCAGACTGAGGAGAGTGAATCCCAGACATTCAGCTCGGATTTGCTTGTGTTCGAAATCGTTCAGATCACACTGGCGGTAGATGGAAAGGGGAACTGGTGAACCATATGTTGGAGTTTGGTCACAAGTTGTCATGAAAGAGACAATATAGTTTATTGAAAGCAGAGAAACTCTGATGAATGGAAAGTGCTTCATCTTCGAGTGGGATTGTGAGCAACACGTCGTTCTTCATTCCCAGGCTGGTCAGTGTCCATTGTTAGTTTGGATGGGCTGATATATCCTCGCCCCTTCAAGTGACAACATTCCGTTCCTACCGACATAAGCAGAGCCGAGCCAATGTTTCAATTTGATGGGCTACAGGGAAGGACTGTAGATTCGTGAATATCCCATGGGTATTTGCGTTATGGCAATGATAGATGCGGCATATTGCTGGCTTTAACACTGTTCTGGAAGAGAGATTCACGAAAAATAAGTAACAGACTCTGTAGAGTTCTCGGTTGGCGTGAATCATGATTCATAATTGAAATGGGAAAGAAGAGTTTTGTATTTTGGTTGCGGTACCAGAAGTATCGATGCCCGTGTATGAGTCCTTCCTCCCTCCGAGCTTGTTCCATGACGCCTCGAATGCTGACTCTGAACCGCACATTGCGTAGGTTATGTGTTAGTACATGGCCTTTCATATTATAGTAACATAGAGTCTGGGAAATACCAGTGCCGGCGACTACTCCAGTGAAAAAGCTCCACGGAGTTGTAGGGTAGTCATTTCAGGACGGTCAATGTCACGGTCATAAGTGAACCATATGCTTAAGAAAAAAGAATGAGAGGACAATGATCTCGAGCTCCTAAGACAAGACTACTTCTTGATGTTGGAATAATTTCATTTTGTGTGGAAGGGCATGTTGGGGCTTGAAACACCATGTGGAAAAAATTAGAAGTACTGAACTGAAGGACTTCCATGATGAAGCAGTGACACGAAGACAGGATGCAACGCACCAATAGTGTCAATCCTGGTACGGTACAACCAAGTTCCCCTGTGAAATTAAACACAGACCGGCTTTCTGAAGCTCCATTAGCTTACAGTACAGAAATTCCACGCGTGATTCACTTTTGAGAGTGTGGCCTCGCCAATTCATGCTGGCATAAACGCTGGTGAAGATGCTGCTCAATCTGACAGGTGTCATCTGCTAGCCACGGCACAACAGACAAGGACATTGCCTCATCCCGATCTAAGAGTCTATTGTGGCACTAACAGCAAAAAGAAGTTTCTTCAATTAAGCATCTCGCCAAAAGATCTTCAGCCTCATATGTAGCAAAATGACCAAGTCTCGGCAAATATATACAGATTCCGCATGGCTATGGAAGGCATCATATACATGATATGCAAACAAATCTCCTGTCAGCCAAAGAATTCACCACCGCGGCTCTCCTCGTTCGATAGCAGGCGTCGAAATAACATTCTTGTCACCAAATGGGTTATCGTCATCCTCTTCTTCTATATCCTCTTCACTCGTCGCAATTGATGGTTGTCGTGCAGGAGCAGCTGGCCGAGGAGGTCTCGCCGGTGGAGGAGGATCGCTCCTCTTTGCCCGGGCAGGTTCAAGGGAGAGGCCTGCCAATTCGGCTGCGGCTCGATCCTCTTGGGCTTTTTGAGTGATCACTTTAGGGCTTATTAGCATGATAACCACAAACATACAAGATAGACAAGGGAATCGTCCCGGGAACCACTCACTTCTGTACATGTGCGCCTGCTCAGCCAATTCATCGTCCGAGTCACTATCTGCCTCGATGGACTGGTCAAGCTGCTCAAAGGCCATGAGCGCATGAACGAGCTCATCGTTTGCATGTAGCAGACTGCCGAGCCATTTCTCGCTTTCAACTTGGTGGATCTGTTTATTGCGTCAGTAAGTAAATCTACCCCTGAACAACGAACAAAAGTAATGGAATCAAAAAGTAAAAGCTGCGAGAAACAAGACTTACGTAGCGCAAGATTCTCCTTCGAAGTGTCTTACAAGCCTCAAAGTGCTGGACGGCATTCTGGTTATCCGAAATGCGCTCCTTCTCACGATTAATAGTTTGCAGACAATTCATCAAGCCAGTCGAGGCGATTGACGACTCCGCAATAACCGACTTCATCTTCTCCTTCTCCTCTTCCAGGTTGAAGGGTTTGCGGCCCTTGCTCTTCTTGTGACTGGAACTCTTTGATGACGACGGGGGTTTCATCATGTTAGAGTTGTCGACGGCAGATGCCATGCTGAGCCAGGCATCCTGGCCTCTTGACGGACTAGCGGCTGCTTGTCTCTGTTGTTGCTCACGAGCCCGTTCCGCTGCTTCTTCCTCTTCGTCATCACCGAATGGGTTTTCTGTCTCCTTGATAACTTTGGATCTCTCCTGGGTCATGGCGAGCTTGCGCTTGGACAATTCCTTGTACAGTCGCGCCACTCTTTCTAAGCCCGGTGTACCTGCGTACTGGGACCATTCGCGGAATAGCTCCGTGCATTTCTTCTTCACGGCCGGGTCGGATAGGTCTGATGTGCCGCACACACGGAGACGTTCCAGGAGAGGCTCGTCTGCGAAAGTGCGTTGGAAGGTAGGTCCTGCATTCTGGATGAGGCCGTCTAGCAGGACGAGCGCTCTGATCTGTCGATGAACTGAGCCGTATTTGAGCTTCTTTCGGATAGCGCGAGCTGCTTCAGTCGGACCGGTTGCTTGGATCTTGATGACTTCGACGAGGTCAGGGATACCGCTGAGGTCGTCTTCTGGGTAGCTTTCGGCTGTCAGGTTCTCAACGGTCACGGTGACCGCCGAATATGGCTTCTTCTATTGACTGGTTAGATGAGTCAGGTGGAAAGAGGCAGTTGTTCCTCAGGCTTGTTTCAAGGGCTAGTGCATTCGAGCACCGTAATGTATCAAAGAGGGCACACAATAAACGTACCGACTGAAACATGGTGAAATCGCGACTGCCACCTGTCGCAACGGTTGGACAGAAACGTTTGTTCTTGGCACACGCCCAACCCGCAGTAACCTGAGTCTAAAGCTTCTTCCAACGCTGTCTCCGCGATAAAGCAACGGCTTGCGACGTAATCTCAGATGCAGGCAAACTTGACCTAGACGCCGCTGGTCAAGTGAGACAGAGCCAAAGTGGGGTTTTGATGCCAGCCGCAATGTGCTCAAGTGTCGTCGTATGCGTTGTCAAAAGGCTCATACAGCTTCTTGAGCTTCTACGAGCTGTTTCAAAGCCTGAGCGAACGACTGGATGTCTCCTCGAGGGAATAGATGAGCTGCGCGACGTGCATGTGAATGTGCGTTGGGTTTGGAGACGGTGCTGCGGGAGAGCGGGATTGCGGGGTGCTGGGATGGGATTATGACGCTGGTGGTGGGGTTCCCGGTTATTTATATATCAATCATATCATCCGACTGCTCATGGGATGGGAATCCTGTGCTGTCTTGTGCGACAACGCCATTGTGCTTCTGTGGCGGCGCGGTGTGCCTTTCCGTGTTTCCTTTCTTGCAATGTGCCGCTGGTATCAATTTAGAATATGATGTCTGTTCTCGCTTTCGTTCTCTACCTATAGAGTTGTCGGCCCCAGAATTTAGTTCATACACAATCACCCATCGATGAAGACTCCGCACAGAGGACATGGTGACTGTGTTCTTTGGCGTTATTATACAAATCCATGTTCATAATAAATTTATACATCTCGCATAAATAGATGAGAAATGCCGTCCGTGCATGAACATGCTCATACACATGCTTCTCGGCTGTCTCACATACGTCGTCTCGCTGCAGTGCAAGTGATTCCACTGTCGCCCGCTTAGTTCTCAAACAGTCATGTCGTTACACTTTATGCCCAAGCACCATCTCCTTCTGCGATGAATCAGGCGTTCATTCGCTTAGCAATGCAATGATTTGTCCCGTCAAGCCCAAAAATGCTCCTCGACTCCACAAACAAGACTCGAATAAAGAAACCCTTCAAGACCCCTTCCCCAGGCCCAGCAAGACCAGATTCGCAACATTCATAATCGTTATCACAAGCCACACAAGCGCAGCCAAGACGATAATGTACCACGGATTAGCCATATTAACGCCCTCCGCAGACCGTAGTCTGTCCTCGTCGTCCTCCGATTCAAGGTAGAACCTCGCCATGCCCGGCAGCACAGTCATGTATCTCGACCGACTGGTAAAATAGATCAGGGGCAACGTCACAAACGGCAGCACCGTACTCAAAACCACCTGCGATGCGTTCAGCGCGGCGTTAAGTCCCGTTCTGCCTACCGCGCCGGCGATAATGATCGATGGCGTGATGCTGATGGAGCGGGTGAGAAGGCGGCGCAGCCAGGGCTTAAGCTTCCAGTTGATGGCGCCCTCGCTGACCATTTGGCCGGCGATGGTGCACACTATCCCCGCCGATATACCAGATAGTAAGAGAGCCAGCGCGAATATCGTGCCCACGGCGGGGGAGATGCTCCGAGAGAGGAGGTCGTGAATGCCGAAGATATCTGCTTCCAGGGCCTCGTGGTTCTTGTACAGTGATGCGCCGGCGACGATGAGGATAGCAGAGTTGACGAAGAGGGCGAAAGTGAATAGAGCCAGGGCGACTTCCGTAATGCTGTACTTGAGGGAGTGTCTGATGGCTGCCTGTGAAGGAACATATTTTGTCTTGTCGTGGTACTCTTCAGCCGTAGTAGAGGATGCAGATGAAACGGACTCGTCGGGCAATAAGCCGTGCTTGATGTCGTACTCTCGCAGACGAGGCTGCACGATTCCCGAACCAAGATACAAACTGTGCGGCATGACTGTTGCGCCGAGAATACCGCATGCCTGATACAAAGCTTCTGCCTCGACGAGCTCGCTGCTGGGCAGGTATCCTCTGAATACTTGTCCGACACTGCCTTTGATCAAGCTCAGCTGGATGCAGAAACAAACCACGACACCAAGAACGAGGAGGCAGACAAAAACCTCGAATAGACGCAGTCCCTTCATTGCGCCGTCTGGTCGATAGAAGAACAAGATGACCATGACATCGAGAATGGATATGGCACAACCCGCCACGAGCGGTAGCTTTGGAATAAGCAGGTTTAGGGCGATGGCCGTGCCAATCACTTCCGCCATGTCTGTCGCAATAATGGCTACTTCAGCGAGAACATATAGGAAGTAATTGAGCCATCGGGGCAAATAGGCGCGGCAAGCCGATGCGAGGTCCAGCCCCGTAACGGTGCCGAGTTGCACGGCGAGAGACTGGAGAAGAATGGCGAAGAGGTTGCTGAGGAGGACGATGAAGAGCAATCTGTATTGATATGATGCGCCAGCGGCGATGTCTGTTGAGTAGTTGCCAGGGTCGACTATGTAAGGGGTCAGTATGCGAATCGTAAGCTACCCTCTACTTATAGATCTATGACCATATTGGGGAAGTTTTTTTCGAACTGCAATGATAGAAAGTAAATGAGGCACTTACTGTACGCAACTGAAATCATGAACCCCGGTCCGATAAACTTTCCAAACGTCCAGCACGCATGCTTCAGCTTCGCCATTGCCGTTTTGGCAGTCTCACTAGATCTTCTCGACCTGGGCGTTGTCGCGTCGCCCACCATGACGGCATTCTTGGAATCTGTTGTGGTTGGGATGCCTTGTTGTTGGGCAACAGGCCCGATGTTCTCAGATGCGTCCATTGCGATGAATTATTTCGTCGTCTTTGAATAGATCCATCCACCCCTTGTCCATTCAAGCTTGAAATAATCCGAAATAGTTTTCCAATATCAAAGCATTGAAAATGCGACTAGACACCTCACGCCGTCCTGCAGAGCTCCTTCCAAGCCTTGCGCAATCCTCAACTTTCGTCAGAACCCAATTCTCTTCGACAATGGGCGCCCTTTTTGCACATCCAAAGTCGGCGATTGCTCTTCGGTAATCGAATCGAAAAGATAGAAAAGTAAGTCTTCGAATCTTGAAGCTTTGAGGCGTCGTGCTAAGCAAAGCCAAGATCCAACAGCACGGAACCCCCCAAATCAGACAAGAGAAGTCTTGGCGACCCCCAAAAATGCGGCATGTGCGCGTGAGCGTGAGCGTTGTGTATAAAAGCCGATCAACTACACTCTTATCGTCTGACGAATACGGTCAATTGCCGCCGTGCACAAAAAATACCGTCAAATTGTTGTCTTTGACGTGAAGAAGAAGTTCAAGTCCATCGAAAAACGGCAAGTGAAAGAATTGGAGAAAAAGTCGGCTTTGGGAGGGGCGGTTTCCGACCGCCACCCGAGTGCGTGACGCTTGGAGAAAATGTCTGGTCGATGACAGCGGTCTAGAATCACCACTCTAGCGCCGACCCTTATACAGTGACTTCCCAAAGCCGGTTGATCGTCGAGATGCTTCTTGGGGGCGACGGGCATTTATTCATGGAGAAGTAATCTAGCGCAAATACTCTCACTTTCTTGCAGAGAAAGTTATGCTTTGACTTTTCGCATCGCCCCATGTCGCCTCGTTTCTCCATCTTTGTTGTGGGAACGGCACAGTGATCCGATGCCTGCTCCGGGCGTCACCGGTCGGGGTGGATTCCCGATGGTTGGCGTCCCCCAAGCATCTTTCTTCGGCATCTAATTATGTTGTGTACTGTATCTAGCTGCATCTTAGCCATTGACAAGTCAAAGCGTTCGTGTCATCCAAGTTCTGTCGTACGCATCAAGATGGCCCAAGACGCGTTCTCTTTTACTAACTCAACAATACTCGCAGGCAATAAGGTCGTGTCAACTGGACAGAACCATCAGAGCTCGCCTCCCACACAGCACCACATCAAGATCACAAACCTCCACAGCGGCATGAATTAGTCTCCACCCAGCGTGCCGAAGTGCCGTCACAGCCTGGTGCACCCACTTAGCAAGGAGCAGGTCGTGAAGACGTCAACTCAAATCACCTTGATGGCCAGTTGAGTGTCGTTAACAATGGCTCATTGGCCGATTTTATATTTTTGTATTGTGTTCCAACTTCCAACCACTTTGTGTCATACCGATTGGTTGATGTCGGCAGCGTATATGCCCCTGCGAATAACACCACTGTTCTTGTGAGACTAATGGCCTGTTGAAAGGCTGCTCCAGAAAATCTAAAAAGTCCGCACATGGAAATGTTTGCCAGGACAAAAATCATCATACTTAGATATGCCTTCCGTAGGCTTGTGCTGTCTTGTACTTGAAAGACTAATAAGCCCTTGCTCTTGCTATTTAGGTCACAGCATTCTCCCCAGAGATGAGCAATGGACTTTTCCATCTGAGGTGCCTGACCTGAAATTTCCTCAAGATCATTTCTGCTTCTTTCCAGACTTCGCCGCGGCTCTCTCGCGCTCGCGCTTGGCGTAGATACCGGCCGTGAAGGGATCCTCGTATCGCAGGGCGACAACATACACCAGGTACACCCAAACAGTCAACAAAAGACCGGCCGGTTTGCCAAAGAGCAGAGCAGTCCCCAAGAAGCTCATGGTCGAGCCCCAGTACATGGGAGCACCAGTCACGTTGAATGGGAATCCCGTAACCATCTCATCAAGCAAGAAACCAAAATAGTCACCCAAGAAAGTTCCGATTATGCCCAGTCTCCATGTCGATGAAACCACCAGGATATTACCAGCGGCCAGCAATGTGTATGCAGCGGCCTGTGAGTACACAGACAGAAGCAACGGGTGCGATGGCTGTTCTGATATAGCGGTCTTGTAGAGAAAGTCGCGGAAGATGCCGAGGGAGAAAATGGTGGCAACGAGACCGTAACAAGCCGCCTTGGAATTACCGCCGAACAGATTCGTTAGAAGTTTGTTGTGATACTCTACAGGGTGTTTGAAGTCAGTTGGGGTCGGATCTATCATCCGGGGTGGGAGAACATGGCCGGATGTGGCTTCAAGAAGAGAAGGGACTTATGAGTGCGAACCTTGTCGAGCAACAATGCTGAATGATACCAAGAACCACTTGTTAGTCATTCACATCGACACGCACATATGTAGACGACTGGCGACGGTGATTCCGTACGGGCCACATGGGTGGATCGAACTCACTTCCAGAATAACGGATTGAAGACAATGGATGCTGCAGAGACTATGGTTCACAAACACCAGGGCAACAATTAGTCACGGGAGCAATTAGACAGAAAGACTTGTCACATTGTATCGAGGCCATCACAGAGTAGATGCTTCCATTTCCACTCACCAGCCAAGCTCTTCTTGTCGAAATCGACACAGTTGACGAGGTCACCCAGAAAGGACGTCATGGTGGGCAATTTGCCGATCAAGCCGCCAGCCGGAGGCCACGAGACAAGGGAGAATAAAGATGAGAAAGGGCACCGAAAGATCACGACGCAGAATTTAAAAAAAAAAAAAAAAAAAAAGACACGCGATGCAATCTAGCGGATTGGTCGAGCCGGGCGAGGAATCGCGGGGCCGCTGCTACACGTAGAAAATGAAGAAGAATGAAACGACGAGACAAAACAAGGCACCTCGAAAGAATTGGCAATGGCTGCGTGGTATTAAATGCTGCGCGAGTTACTCCGCAGGACACGAGACCACGCAGCGTCATAACCAAGCAGGCAGCTTAAGCCGAGCTGGGGGAGCACTGGGAGCTCCTGCCCTGCCCACCAGGTTCCATTCCAAACAGCTGGGGTGCTGCAATTCGTTGGGGCCTGCTCCACAATCACAAGCTGAAGCTCAGTCGCCTGCCCTTTTTACGATTTTCGCCTGCCAGTCAAACAGGCCGCCTATTGGTAATTCTCATCTCCCTCGTCATCCATCTCAATTTTCCGTACTTGGGATTTTCCAGCAAGGCGCAGCTCCTCTCTCAACACTATTTCGTGCTTTCCCTTCCCTCATCGCCGTTGGTTCGCGGTTATGATGAGGGCCGTGGTCAACCCCCGAGCTGCGGCCCGCGGTGGAGGTAGAGCGGCATTGAAATGCCCGCCAGGAACGGAGCTTCCGTCAGCAACGTGTTGCACTCGATCGAATTGAACTTACTGGTCCCGAATAAATTAAAATGCATAGTCATGACTTGTATCTGTGTATATGCTTAATTTCAATAGTGACACGAGACTATCAATGCTTCGTCAAGTCGAGCATTAAGGCATTGTCAATGACCTGGGCGCTCCCCACGGGGTCTGGAGCATTCAACCTGCCCATTTCACCATTTCTCTCTCGTTCATATTTCAGTCATAAGTGTCATTAGTCTATGTCGAGTCAACCGCTTTTCGGCGGCGGTTTCGCTGGTATCAATATGCTCAGTTCCGACGAGCCCTGGTCTTCTTGCCGGTGGTAATCGTGTTGTCTTCTTCCTCCTCGTCCTGACCCTTCTTCAAATCTTCTGTCAGACCCCACTCCTCTTTGTCGTACCAATCCTCTCCATCAGACAGGTCTCTATTGGGCCCGCAATGAGCTTCCGCTTTGGCCCAATGCAAAACATTGCTTCGAAGCCTTTGTGCTCGAAGCAAGCCTTGGTGTAGGCGACTCGCACCCCGGCAGACCTCTTCTTGTTTCTGCACGTAAAGCGCCAGCAGTCGTCTGATATCCTCAGCTTCGTTCTCAGGGATGCCCAGGTTCCTGTCAGGCTTGGCGCCTGCCGGTGCCACGAACATGGGGTGGATAAATGACTCTTCTGTCAATTTGGCCGATGTCCCCGTCGCTGACGGATCCGAGTTCGAGACTTCCCGTGAGTAAGCTGTATGCTGAGCTCTTTGTTGGGTCACGGTATCCCGGTTCTCAGCTTCCGAATCTTTACTGTCTCTTGGCTGTTTTGGCTCGCCAGCTTTGCCTTCTTGATCTTCTGACTCCTTCTTGCTTATTGATTCTCCCCGATCATCCTTTGTGTCAGCTCTTGTGTCTGTGGCGTCCGCCATGGGCACATCACTATCTTGATGCTCCGTGTTTGTTGTTGTGGCACTTGGCCCTCGCAGGTTACCATTAACCATATCGCTCGACAAATTCGGGCCATTTTCGTGGCGCGAAAGGCCTTGTGGAAAGCGAGCCACGTGCTCGTCGGAATAGACATCAATGTCGTTGGTGCCCACCATTGTTTCGCAAGGCGTCCAGACACCGTCTCCACAAAGCGAGGTCCAGAGATGCCGGACTTGCCATAGGGACTGGTTTTCTTTGCGCATTATCGTACAGCTCTGTGCGACGAGTTCGGTAAGAGTTTTTGATGTAAACGGTTTTGAAAGTGTAGGATGATGTGGCAATTCGGTCGAGGAGATCAAGGGAGCTAGAACATCTGCGAAGGGGTCAGGACTGGTGCGTGATTGCAACATTGGTCGCCAGGCTTACGGTCAAGATGGATATTGGAATATGGATTCAGCTCGGCGGTGGCCATTTCGGCATCTTCAATTCGATCAGTGTCGTCATCACTGACGATCTCGTAGCCTTCGTCGTCTACGAGGGATGGGTTTCGATACAATACATTTCTTCGCACGCCAGCATAGTCCACGGCCTGTAAGAGTAGATTGGGTCAGATCAGAGGGAAGCGGAAGGGGGCGACGAACGTCCGCGCGGCGAGAGGCATACCTGTTTGTAGGCGCTTGGGCTGGCTGTTGGTGCCAATTGACCTTTGTGTGCAAATCGTGCTCTCTTCTGGAGCTTGTGACCACGGTTGGTGAAGCTCTCGATCTCAGAGTCGGAGTCGGATTCTGTGAAGATATAGCTAGTAAGCACCGAATTTGTCGGAGTCGCGTGGAGCGAGTGAAAGAGCTTACCATAGGCTTTCCTCTTGAAAGCTTTTTTCATGCCGGCTATAGTCTCGGCGAAGAGAATCTGTTGCGTCGCCATGGCGGGCGAAATGGTGGACTGGCGAAGGATGTCGAGTGGCCGAAGGTTTGTCGTGGGCGGCTCGCCAATGCCGCGACGAAGGACGTAACGTTGTGCTCTTCGGCGGCTTGAATGAAATAGTTGAAGTGGCTAGGGCCTTGGTGTATGTTCTGGGCGACGATCGAGAGGGAGAACAGCAGACCAGGGGTTCTTGGTGAGACGCAGAGAGGGAATTGGAGAAGAAGCAAAATTGACATGTGACGGGAGAGGCGAGGGGACCGACTGCAGCATGACCTGAGAGCGCAGCGCAGCATTTGCACCTTCGGCAGACACAGGCACAGAGGAGGCTAGTGTGGTTACGGTTGTGATGCAAGCCGCCTTCCTGGTTGATCAGCCCCGTTTCTGGCATGGAGAGCCAATGGACGTTGGCGTCACGGGGCTTTACTTTTGGCCGATGCCGGAAAGAGCCCTGCCATCGCAAAGCACCTTCCCCAGTAGCCTCCCACTACTGAGCGCGCGTACGACACAGACGTGCGCGACGACCGGGGTTTAGGCGATACAGAATCAGACACGAGATACGTCACTGCGGTCCGACCTTGAATGCCATCACCGGCCTAAAACGGATTCAACTTGCGTTGCGTTTCTACCACAACATTTGTTGACAATAAAACGGAAGCACTAGTAAATCGCATCCAACATCTTTGTTCTCCTTGAAACAAATCGCTTGGTATATCCGGCCCAGCGCATGGTAATAATAAAACTAAGTACCAAACTTCTCTAAACCACGTATAGGGAATATGAACAATCTTCTGCTCCGTGTCTTGTAGCAATGCTCGACTATGCGGGCATGGTACTAATCGTCTCTTCTTTCAGTGACACAATGACACAATCGTCTCAGAATGTCCTACACTCGATAATGGTCTGTCTTCCACATCTCAAATTGTGGGATCATGCCTGGCAACTTATATGACGAAGAAGTCAGCCCAAGTACACACATCAGGCGAAACGCCACTTACACATCTGGTGAATTTGTAATCTCCTCGAATGCCTGGAGTATATCAAATCCCATTGCCACTAACGGCTCATATGCATCATCCACGGCCTGCAGTCTCTATTAGATATACCGTACGCACACATGAACAGGAATGAAGGGTATTTACCCAGCTCAACACAGCCTTTGAGGCCTTGTGACTCTTGCTCTGGCGAACACCCATAAGGGCTAGGCCTTGGAGAACCAGTGTTGCTTGGGGCGTTGATGGCACGATAGGCGCGATGATGCCACCAATATCCCCTCGATCCGACAGCAGAGAAGGTATGTATGTGACCAAGGGGCTCGCTTGGCGACAAATAATGACAGTCCCAATCAAATTTCCGGAAGGGTCCTTGGCTCTCACAATTCCACACGCCTTGTTTTCTGAAAGTGCGTATGTGTACAGCTCATGAACCTCGGGATTGGCATTTGCCCGCACATGGTGCAACACACTTTCCGCATTCTCCAAACCGTGGATCAGATCGAAGCTTATGTTGGCTCTTTGAATGCTTTGGAGAAGTCCCTCCGGTGCTACCCAGTTAGGGAGGTCGTTGATAATCATATTGGTCAGGCGGCGAGGGAATTGAGTGTCCCAACCGCTGTTGCTGAACCACTCCTTCACGGTATTGACCTCAATATCCAAAGGAATACCCAGAAAAACTCCGGGGAAAGACATACCGACCTGGACTTTCTTCAGCCCGCGCTGTTCGCCAATGCTCTTCAGGGCCCGTCTATGGAGTGATCTGCCGATCGAGACATTGCGTTTGCCCGGATCGACGAGCAAGGCGCCGATGATGCCGACCCCGCCAATGAAGTAAGTGGCAACGAATCCGTAGAGGGCTCCGGTGCTGCTATTTCTCACCACAAAATGTGTTTCCTTGATGTTCGGATTATGAAGTTCAAAAGACGCCGCTCTTGTGGACTTGAGAAAATGGAGATCTGGTGCACTAGCTCGATGAACTCCCTTGAGCAAGTCGTCCAAGCCAGCATAATCTCTGTTGCGGTCGTACTCTTCTACAAGCCAGTGTTGTCTCGACTTGAGTACCTTCTTACTCTTTCGTAGTGTGCCAGGCATGCTTCCGGTAGGGTTGATCTCTCCAACCAACACCCGGACCAATGCAGACATGGCATTCTCTGTAAAATCAAAAGTACAAATGTAAGTGCCTATGGACTTGTCCATGGCAAAGTCATATGGCGAGCTCACAGCAACCACAATGAGTTGTTTTTTGTTCCCTCTACTTCGATGCATGGAACACATCATGTCGACGTGTTTCGTGAAGCCCGCTTGGTACATGTTCCGGTTCGCATCCGCTGTGACAATGATGATACATGAAGCCCTGTTAATCAGATTCTCGTGGACTGTTTCCTCAGTCAGCAAGATACCACAAATCAGAGTCCGGCTCAACATTTAGTCTTACCTGGCCTGACGCCATTCGCTGTATAGCTAGTATGAAGCAATTTCTCGTTGCGATACCTCGCAAGGTTTTTCCCGAACTCGCGGAAGACACCCTCGCCACTCATGATTGCACTTCGTTGGCGGTCTCTATGTGCCCAGTCGTCGTGATTAGTGGGAGCTTGTGCCCAATTCTTCTTGGATTCTAGCAAGCTCTTGGTCATTGCAGAGGCGGGAAGAGGCTTCACCAGCGGTGTGAGCAGTAGCAATTCCTCTCCAGGGTGCATGGAATTTGACAGTGGTAGCAACTTCTCCTTGTCACGAATGACAGTGATTGATTCGTCATAAGCGTGCCGGGAAAGAGAAAGATGTGATGGGTGAATTTGTGACAAAAGCGATATTCCTGGAGGGTTGAGAGCCTTTGCCCAGGACGTACACGTTGATTTGAGGTGTAGCATACGTCTTATTGAAGTAAAGATCCGCTCTTTCGTGATTATGCCATTGTCGTAGCCTAGCTTCAGTCCTTTGATAGCCTCGAGCTGAACATCGTAAGCACGGCACAGGAGAACGAGGTCGCATCCTGCTTCAACCGCCATGACGACACCATTCTGCACGCCAAGATCATGGCTCAGGGCCTCCATTTCCAGACACTCAGAAATTGCCACCCCCTTAAAGCCAAGTTCGTTACGAAGTAAGTCGTCCACAACTTGGTCGGACAGGCAGGCATGGCCAACGTTCATGGACGGGTTAGAAATCCCACAGCCACCCACAAACATGGCATCCAATTTTCCAGAGGCGATTGCGTTCCGGAAGGGAACGAGAGCGCTCAGACTCAACTCCTCCAGAGTTTGGGTGATGATAGGGACATCAAGATTGGAGCCTTGAAAATCCAAGTTACCGTACGATGGGAAATGCTTCCCGGCAGCGGCCATTCCGGCATCTCGTACACCGCTCAGGGCAGCAAGACCATATTGAGAAGCTTCCTGGGGGTCATCACCGGTTGCGCGGACACCCAGAGGCTGGTATCTTGCGTTGTTCAGAACATCCATAACGGGGCCGAGCATCAAGTTAACGCCACAGGCCGAGATTTCCAAAGCGACAGCGACGGAAATCTCGTACGCTAATTCAACGCGTCCAGTCGCCGCAACACCCATAGCGCTGGGGAACTGACAAACGTAGTCCTCGTCGAAGAGGCTGTTGACGCCACCATTTTCCTGATCCACGGCGATGAGTAGCGGTTGGGGATGGCCAGAATTCTTGGCGATGGTTTGTAGCTCTTGGACGAGCTTCGCCGTTTGTTGGGCAGCTATTTACAGATGTCAGTATATCTTGCTCCTCTATCCATCTCAGTCTTATTCACAGCCGAAGCCAGTCTGGGCGGCATAATATGACTTCATGCTTTGACAGAAGTTCATCTGGGGAAGCTAGCATGTTGCGAGATGACAGGCTGGTATAAGATCAAGGCATTGGAAACCACAGACATTTCAAATTCTTTGCCGTGAGGATGATGGATCCAAGATGGTGATCCTCGATGAGACTCTTAATTTGAGGAGTAACTTCAGTGCCATCCCAGCCCATAATCAACATCTGGCCAATCGCCCTGGTAGGCCGCGGCCAAAGGCCAAAGTGTCAGCCCCTTCTCGACAAGATTTGAAAGAATGTCCGCCACAGAGGGCAGTGAGAACAACATCGCAGAGCATCACCAAGGGAGCACATACCAATCGAGGTTATGCCATAGTGGGTCCAAGTCGCTCGCCTCTGAGCTTGCGTCGGAGTTTGCTTTGTTCGAATTTGAATTGGTTGCCATTGTGACAGGACGGCGATCTGACTTAATCTATCGCACTCATAGTAGCCGATCGGCGTGCAATTTAGTCGGCAGTTGAGGCTAAAGTATGCCTCCGCGATGGACCGACGTTGAGGTGGAGTTAGCTGGGAGGAAACAGCGTATGGGCGTGCACAGTAGTGTCCGGCAATGGTCGCCAGCTATTACCAGCAAGACGATAGGGCCCGGGCTAGGCTGTATTGGACAGGATGGGTAGCGAGACGTCAGTACCCAGTAGGATCGATTTGCAGGAAGCTCCTATCACCAGACTTGATTTTGGGAAGAGGGGCCAGGAGTGCTCAGCACGAACAAGCATTGACAAGCCACCACCGCCAACCCATTCACCAGCCTGTCTCAGATCACTTGCGCATCTGGGGTTCGGTCTTACGTCGGGTAGCGCTGAGGCTAAACAGACTGGATGTCTGCCCCCTTTGAGAGACGGCAATACAGTACTAATCCCCTTCGCCGTAGCTACCCGGAACCGCTCTGGTGCCTCTTCACGCCGAGCCAGGCACGTGCTGAGACGCGTGCTCCAAGCTCCTAGGCCAATCTCCATAAACTATCTGGTGTAAGGAGCCGGAGCGAAGATTAAGATTGGGGGCCGATCATGCTTCATTCGGCAAAGATATGGATATCCTTCAGCTAGGCACAGGGTAGCCAAGTGATCCAGGAACGTCAAGTCGCTTTCTGGCCGGACCAGCTTTTTTTCCTGTTCAAGCCTGGTCTGGAAGATCGATGAGGTTGGAAGGTTGAGCTGGAAGAAGGAGGCGCCAGGTGGGGCAACACAACGGTGTGGTCCTGGCAGTCGCTGCTGCCCGTGATTCAGTGGCATCCCAAACCAGGCAGCAAGTCAACGTTACATGGCAGCACGTTTCTGTGCTGGGGGAGGGAAACAGGCATTTCATGCCAGATGCTGGTGACGCTCCAGCATGCCACCCCCCTCCAGTCTCCGAGCCCACCAGTTAATACCCACTGCGAGCAATGGATGCCCTCCCTCTCGATTAGCTGGACAGGCGACGAGCGAGCCTCAAACAAAAACTCTCTGGTGCTATTGTAACGGTCACTGGACGCTGGGCTCATTCCTGTCCTTTCCCACCCCGGCATCTCCGCCAGTCGTCGCCGCTGCGTGCTCCATCGTCCCCGGCTGTCAAACGGATCCACCGGGCAGCCAACCGTGGGCCATCGCAGTTTTATTATTTGTATCGTACGGCGGCGCGTCTCGTTGTTACCACCAGAGCCCACGGCCGCACCTCACTGGCCCTCGTGTCCCAAACGACTGGGCGTGTGTCCATCTGTATCTGTATGGCGGGGGCGGAATAGCTAGGACTAGTAACCATGAATGACTGCGACGGGTCCAGATGTCAACCTCTATATTAGTGTTTGACTCTATTACGGAGTACCAAGTGACGAAGTTTGTCGCAACGATACCATCCAAGCCGTCTGGAGCACGCCCAGCCGCTCTTACATCACCTTGTATCATCAGTCCATGATATTATTCCCCTAGTTCCTTCCCACCAACGAGCTCTTGCCTTTCTCTTCCCAACTCTGCTCAACTCCATTGCCAGATCGTACGAACCCGGCTCATTCAATCGAGCCATCTATTGAGCAGATAGATTGCTTCGGTAACACGCAATCTCGCCGCCGCCGATAATATGCCGATTGCGCTCTCACCACCGACTCGCCCTCGGGCCAAGAATGGTCTGACAAAGTTCACCAACTGTCGCCTCGTCAAAGGTGATGCGTTGGTCACCGAGGACCTTTGGGTCAGCTCAATAACGGGCAAGATCATCAACAGCCAGGCGACTTTCTTCGACGAGTTGAATCTTCCCGGTGAAACAATCGACCTCGGCGGGCGAATTATCTCACCCGGCATGATTGAGTGCCAGCTGAACGGAGCTTTCGGCTTCAATTTTTCCACACTCCTTGATGACATGTCCCAATACGGCAAAAAGGTCAACGAGGTGAACAAACTACTCGTACAAACTGGTGTTACATCATACCTCCCCACAATCACAAGTCAACGACCCGAGTTGTACCAAAAGGTGAGGTCACAATTCTGAGCTACTACACGCCAGGATCTTTTCTGCGCTTCTGCCAACTGAAGCCGAAGCTTGCTTTGGTTGAGATTGCGAGGCATCTTAGCGACAGTCAGCTGCGGCACCCATGACGCTTGATTATCCCTGCACCTAGTGCAACTCATTTGGCTGACAAGTAACTGCAGGCGCTTCCATTCCTCGGACCATCAGGGCGAAATCGAGATGCGCAGGACGGCGCCGAGTCGCTCGGTGCTCACTGCGAGGGGCCATTCTTAAATCCCACGAAAAATGGCGTTCACAACGTCGATGTATTAATTGAGGCCCAAAATTTCGCCGACATCGAAGCTTGCTATGGCGCCGAAAACTTGCGCCCACAGAGCGAGGGCGACTCAATACCCGTCAAGTTGATCACAGCTGCACCAGAGCGCGGGCAAATGATGAAGCTGATCCCGGAACTGACATCACGAGGAATCATCTACTCTGTCGGTCACTCAGAAGCTACCTACGAAGAGGCGTCCGAGGCCGTTGGCCAAGGTGCTTCCATGATTACACATTTGTTCAATGCTATGCGACCACTGCATCATCGCGACTCCGGTATCTTTGGTGTGCTGGGCAAGGCCGAGAACTTGACTCGTCCCTACTTCGGTATTATTTCTGATGGGATTCACTTGCACCCTACCACAATCAAGATCGCCTTCAATGCTCATCCCGACGGCTTTATTCTGGTCACAGATGCTATGCACCTTGCTGGTCTGCCGGATGGTGCCTATCCCTGGACCAACGGAGAGCAGACTTGCAACATTGTCAAAAAGGGGTCGAAACTGCTACTGGAGAACTCGGACACGATTGCTGGAAGGTAAGTTTCGAGATAACTACTGCCTAAACCTTCCTGATATCATGCATACACTGGCGGAACTCCGTCGTAATACAACATGCGCCCCTCCATTGCCCCGCCTCCTTCCGAGATCCAAGCCACGGCATTATCGCCAGGACCTTCCATTTCTCTACATCAACTGATTTTGATTATTATTTGCATGAAATAATGCTAACCCGTCTGACGCAGTTCTATTACACTAATCGAATGCGTCAACAACTTCCTGGAGTGGTCAGGCGCCAGCATCCCCCAGGCGCTCAAGTCTGTGACCGCGACTCCCGCCGCCATGCTGGGGATTCAGGACATCAAAGGAACCCTGGAGGCTGGGGCTGATGCCGACCTTGTCATCTTCTCTGACGAGGGTTCTAAAACCGGCTCTGGGTCCAAGCAACTTGTGCTAGACGAGGTTTGGAAATTCGGCAGTAGACTATTCAGCGCCAGCAACGCCAAGGTCTCCTCGTGAGGGAGCGAGATGCAAGCGATGATGCCATGAATATTGTTCCAGCATCTATTTCCAACAATGCAGGGGGCTCTCTAGATACACTCACGCATCTCAACAGACATGATGAAGGTCTGCGGCCAGCTATGACTAGTTCCAGGCTGTTGGACCAATCGCGAAGACTTGGGGAGCGAGCAATTGTGCATATTTCTCAGACAGGGTTACTTCCCACGAGTTGGAGAAGGCAGAGCGGGGGAGGCTTTTCAGGGGTGGTGCGGCGCGACCATACCTGAAGCGAAAGGATCGCAAGGCGAGAAGATGTGCAGGGGAAGGCGACCATGGCGCATTACTTTGGATTCCTAGTTCAACTTCATGACACCGTTTGTTAGTCACATCAGTATCAGTAGTTAGTTGCATTTTTCTCCTTTGCATACAGGTCAAATGAATAGAATGGAGTTTTTGCTTTCTGCGGGAGCACCGCGGCGACGATCGGATGAGCAGGGATTTAAGCTTTTTACTTCTTCTTTTCAATTGCTTCGTGAGATTTCATAATCAGCTGAGCACTAGAAATTTCTGAGTCCTCCCGGAAGCTCTTGAATCGCTGCAGGATGAGCCAGCGAGTGAGACGTTTCTATTTAAGCATTGTGTCTCGGAGCCAAGACTTGTTCTAGAAAGCCTGGGCTCGATCAGAGTCATGTCTGTGCTGAAGGTTTTGTGCGACGCTGCCGACCAGCCGGCTCCGCCCCCCCTGGTCGGAATGATAGAAGAGAGAAGCGGGATAGTAAGCTTCTGCGCGGAACCAAAGTGCTTCACGAACTGGACCGGAAATCGCCCTGTGTTGCCCGCGGATCTAGAACTGTCAAGGTGAACCCAGAGATATTGGTTTCATTGAAAGTGAAGGACAGGCCTTGGCGTGCGTAATTCCTGGTTTGGCATCTTCTTTGTGCTGGCAAGAGGGATTGGCGTGGCACAAGGAGGCGTCATGTCACTGAGCCTCTGTAATGAAGCTTTCGCTGCGACCCCAGTGTGAAGCAAGGGGCTAGACTTGTCGTGAGGCTTCTAGCTGGGGTTGAAATTGCACGGTACCAGAGTTACAACATTGAACTAGCCAGGCTATGCCATGTGGTCCTTGTTTGCCTGTTCATCATCTGTATCTAGCAGGGCATCAAGCAGCAGCTGGCCGCCAGGGTGTCAAACACGCAGGCAAATGAGGGGACGGGGGCAAATGGAATGATAACTACTAGGTAGTTAATATCCATGAGGGAAGGTGGCTATTGCTGGACTTTGACATTTCTCCGCGATCCGACTTGGATTGATTTGCACTTATACAATCGACGCGGGGCGGTCACCATGAACGACCAAGAAATCGAAGAACGGGAAAATGCGTAAAGAAGGGTATAATCCCAGGTGGCGGAAGAGGCATGATCGCCGGTCGATGGACCTTTGTTCCCAAGTCCCAAGATTGACGAGACTGGTTCAGGCTGGGCATGCAACGCTGCAAGAGCTCCTGTGATCGGCCGGAGGCGTGTTGGTGCCACGCTGTGCTGACCAGTTGGGGCTGGAGTATCTCTCCAACGGAGAGGCGCTATAGCTCCTGGCGCAGAAGCCCGACCAAACTTTGACCCCCCATGTCGGCTTCTCCAAAAAACATTAATTGCGAGACAGGAACAGGCGGCGGAAGCCAGCGGCCGGATATTGGAAGGGTGAGTGGGAAAAAAGCAAGTCCTGCTCGATATTGCGGGGAAAGAAGGGTCTATTGTTGTTGGAGTGAAGATCTGGGACAAGTTGGTGTCCTTGCCGTCTGGGAAGGGTGGAAGCCAGCGTCTTAGTCGGTTTTCCTTCGATTTGGGGCAAACGAGGCCGTGAGGAATCAGAGTTGCCTGTGATTGACTGGGTACTTCGGGTCGACTTGTTCTCTATGGCAGACGATGCTGGCTCAAATGGGCAGCCAGGTTGCTTGCGAGGGGCCTGTCGGATGACAGAAGCCAAGTACGGAGTAAGTCCAGCCCAAAGGTTCTTCGAGATCATGCCCGATTCCCTGGCCGTCCTGCAGCTCATTTTGTCTACCCCTCCGCACCTTGGGGCTTCTGTTGTCTCTGACACGCTGAAGTGAAGAGCCCTCTTCCTTGTATTTCTGCCACCATGGCGTTGAGAACGTGACCAGAGCGCTTCCAATCCGACGTGACAGAACCTGGACATGCCAGACACTTTGATAGGTCGATTGCCCAACTGCTTCCACGATGCACTTTGTCCTTATCCTGATTAACATATCGCAACAGAGCAGCTGTAGATCAAGGGCAGCACATGCCGCTCGGATTCCTCGTCTGGTCCTGTCCGTCATCCGCCGGCGCGCTAGGCCCCTGGAAGGTGATAAAGGGACATGGTAGCTGTGTCACTCTCCGGCAAGTTCGACGGTGGCCGATGCTGGAGTTGGTCAGGCCTCTGGGGTGCGGTCGTGGATGTGTGGTCGCCTGGCACATCTGGGTCATTTGTAGCGGTAAACCCGCAACCCTAGTACGGCGTAGGTGCAGGGCCAGGCCAGGCCAGGCCAGGCCAGGGCACTTGCTCCGTTCTCCGGCGTTGAGGCCCTGCAAGCCTCAAGCTGGGGTACCGGCATGATCCATCCCCATTCCCATCAGCATCAGCACTTTGCCCATGCCATCCTGCCATCGAGCACGGGGTACCATTGCCATCACCGCTGCCACGGCCACTTGCACTGGCAGACCCTTGTCGATTCCATGGTAGCTGGGGTCGCCACTGCGACCTCAGCGACTTAGTTAGAATCCATCCGCTCGACCGGCCGAACGTGGCGGTAGGCCCTTGGAGGCAACGAGACATGACAGAAGACAAGAATTAATTAGACGCCATGCGGCAGTCACGCAGCAGCGTAGCAAGCGAGCTGCGCTGCTTCGATAACTACCTAGGTATTATGGGGAAGTTGGGGGTTTGGATTGACACTTTGGGGGGCGGCTTGATGGCTGACAAGACAAGACAGAGGCAAGACAAGGCAAGACAAGACAGTGGTGCACAAGGCAAAGGATCTCAGCGCGAGGGGAACTAGGTATGGAGATGGACATGGAGGGGAGCATGAGCAATTGGCCAGATGGCTGGTGCACCGGACCTGTCAGCCGAATCGATTCAAAGCCGATAATAATTTTGCTGCACCGGTTGACCAGACTGTAATAGTAGAAGCAGAAGCAGCAGACCAGACGCCTGCCCTCTGTGTTCCTCGACTTCTGTACCAGGAAGGCTGGCCAGGCTGAAGCCACCTCAACCAAGCCTGGAAATGATTTTCACCGTCCCAAGTGGGCGTCGGCTGGAGCTGGCCAGAGTCGATGCGGCGAGTGACATCTGGTGCGTGAGTCTCGCTGCTTCTCCGACGAGTCTCTGGCCTTTCTCCCTCATTTCCATCCCCACTCTGTTCGCCGTGCCGGTGCTATCTTCGTCCTCATCGACCAACCGAAACGGGATTCCTTCGCTCCATCCAGATTCGTTCAAGTGCTTCCACGAGCGCTCAAGCGCCTCGTCGCCTCCACAATTGCACCGCACTGAACCGTTCTGCAGCACCCACCACCAAATCCTGCACTGCACCCATTACTCTCGACAGCTTTTCTGCACGCACTGGCGGTCCCTTGGCTGGGGAATAGGTACTCGGCCACGGGCTCTTCAACGCTGCGTAGTCTAGAATCTACAATCCACCACAGCCCGCGCTACACCACGCATCTTGCACCGCACCGGTTCTCGGTACTCCCATCGCCCGTACAACGCTCATCGTCTTCTCGCCTTCGACACCATTCCCAGACTCTCGATTGTGGGTGCAGGCCATCTTTGAACGTTATCCGTTTTGCCTCCTGCTTATCTATCTATCTTCGACTTCCAGTTTGGGGAGTGCTCGCAGCTACGCTTGTCCCTCTCCGTCTAGCCACCTTCGACCCTTATCTGGACATTGTCCTTCCACAAAGCCGTCTGCTTACCGCAGCTCATCTGTACTCCGCCGAACGGTCGCTTTCTCACGACAACCAGTCCTCGTCGCTCCCGACTCGCGCAACCCGTCGCTCTGTCGATACGAACTCGTCACGTACGGCACTGACGGCGGGCGAACGATGCGATGGCCACGTTCAACTCTATGCCGGCTATGACAGCCACTGCACCTAACGAAGCAATGAGCTTGAATCATGCTGCACACGGCCAACCGATGACCATGGAGCACTTTGACCAAGACTTCAATTTCGACGAAGCAGTCCTGTAAGTCGTTTTATACCCCGTCCCTCGTATAGGGTTTCATGACGAATATATATGCTGGAACAAAACCTCCATTTGTCTAGAGATGGTTCGAGAAAGATTGCTGCGGGTCGCTAACAAAGATCGCAGTGATAGCGCACCGCTGCCTGCGCTTCCGTTCACACCTGCATATGACTTTGATAATTTCGCCACTACTTTTGAGGATCCATTCGCATACTCGGCGCGGGCCTTTGAGCCCACGCCTAATCCAGATGCTCTCAATGAGGAGTCGTCACCTCAGGAGCTCGATAACAAGCTACTTGGGTTCTCAGACCCCATTATGAGCACTACAGTCGTGGATGATACGGGAAAGTTTACCGACGTGAACATGAGCGCTGAGCTGTACGGCATGTTCTTTGTCGCAGAAGACGTTTTCGGAGGCGACAACACTGGTCGGCCTCTCGAGCTTACCTGCTACCGACGCAATCTATGGCAATGTTCCGGACAACTTACGCTTCCGAAGAATCTCTCGCACTTGATAGACGAACAGGGCCGCCAAATACCAGTGGACGAGTTGTCAGCATCGATTACGGCTGTCGAGTCCATCGAGGGTAAGGCCACAGAGATCATATCTATTCCCTGGAAAAGCTCGAACCCGCAAGCTGGCGGCGGCGAAGAGACCAAGGTAGCAGGAGCCCCGCCTCAAATTCCGCTCGATTTGAGTACCGCTCAGGAGGTCGATGCTGTTCGAGTCACCATACCTGTGTCTTGGAAGCGGCTACAATTCAAACACGCCACCGCCAACAATGGACGGCGGAAGGGTCTCCAACAACACTACGTTGTTCAAATAAATCTCGTGGCGAAATCGAAGAGTAATGAGACGATCAAGATTGCGGAAATCCAGTCTGGACCTGTCATAGTCCGCGGTCGTAGCCCTCGCAACTTTGACAGCAGAAAAGATGTGCCCCTCACCGGCGAGAAGCGGGTTGAGAGGAAAAACACAGCGAGTTCCGACAATGCCACTCTCAAGGTGGAGCGCGAGAACTTGCAAGCAACAATGCAAAGATTTCAGTCCATGGGCGGCGTAGGCGTAAGTAACTAAGCGAACTAAACGCTGCGTGTCAATGCAAATCTTGGGCTAACAGAGAAACAGACTCCGGCAGAATGGACGGGAAACAACCAGCAACCGGTGCCTCAAGCAAATAACCAAAGTCCTCACCCAGCAAAGAGGATGGCTTTGTCGCCCACTGTGAATCGGCCGCCTGTGCCTGCTTGGTCGGCAGATGCGAAAACGATGGCAGCTGGCCAAAATCATCGAGGATCGATAAGTCGGCAGAACACCGCGGTCCCGATCAATCTCTCCCTTTCTGAGGACGAGAAAAGTCCGAACAGATCAAGTGCCGAGCTGCAAAGTCCACAAATGGGCAAAGCGCACCCTGTTTCGGGACAAAACGCGGGCAACAGTCTGGCCAACGACCCAGATCCCCTCTACGAGTACTTCCCTCTTACGGTGGACGATTGGTAGGTGTCTGCATGACCACAATCCAACTCTCAACAACAATTCACGGTCACATTGCTAACAAAGCTGCTCCAGGATGCCACCGATTGATGCGGTATACCGACCACATGTCGTCCATCATACGATTGTGCCACCTGAGATCAAGGCCCAACAAAGTCAAAGCAAAGCAAAGAGGTATTTTGCAGCCGAATAGCGAAGGACCTGCTGGCGCCGGACGCCCTCTTTCACGATTTTCTGTTGGTATCGTCTGAGCTTGGGACACTGACCTGCCCTACCTCGGGGAACAACACTGTATTATGTATTGTTATCGAGCGCATCATGCGTCAACCGCACGTTGAGTTCTGGTTGTTGTTTTATGGTAGTTAAATGGATGGCGGCTAGGGCAGAGCACTGCGAAACAGCGTGCCTTGATTTTGATATATACCCAGGGGGGTTTTATATGTGGTGCAAAGATTTCATCGAAATTTGGGGGAGACTGCTAGTTTCATTTGGGCTCAGAACCATTCATGACAAAATAAAAAGACTTTATGACCATTGCGTACTTACTGCAGTGGAGTCTTGTTGCTTTGGCTCGGCGTGCTGCTTTTGCCTCCATGCAACAAGCATGCATGGTCGGCTCACATGCTGCCTCAACACGGGCCGCTAGCTTCTGCAGGATTGAGAGCTTAGTCGGTGTTTTGACAGTTGCCTGATTTGTCATTGGCTCAGCAGCGCTCCTACCCAACGTGAAGCGCGGTGCATCCCCATCAAACGCAAGTTGCTCTCAGTTCATCCTCTGGACCTTGGTGTCCCACCCCATCATCCTCCCTTCTGACCTCTTTGACCTCTTTGACACTCGTTCTTCGTCCTTTCTTCTCCACGAGCTAGTCATGAGCAGTCGATACACTGACATAGAGTTTGATGATGATGCAAGCTCGGAGCCTGATATTCCACTGACAGATGCTGAAAAAGCATCTCAAGAAGCATTCATCGCGCAAGTCTGGGAGAAGTACAATAATGGAGTGCCTTTGTATACCAAAGCCATGATTCGTTATGCGCAGCAGCAAATTTCGCAATTTCCCTTGCCAGAAATGGTCTCCGTTGTAGGTTTCGACGGCAAGATTTACCACAATGTACCCCTCAATAGTCGCTACGACGAAGACCCAGTGTTTGTTTGTCTCTTTCCCTCGAATCAGGGAGTGGCGCTAACTCGGAATTAAGTTATATGCCTGGAGTGCTGTTCGAATCAATCCAGCATCTGACCTCACCGTCGCCGGGATACATGATGCCACAGGATTTCGTGGCTGTGAAGATTTCAGCTATCGGACAGTCAGGTGGTGGACACGGTTTGGGTCTGTCCCAGGACGAAGTCGAGGTTGCGTTCAAGGAGGATTTAAAAATGTGGGAGCAAAGCTCGACGTGGCAATCATTGCAGCGGTTTCTGAGCCCTCACATGGTGAAACTGCGTGATGTTGACAAGATTATCGGGTTCGGTTTGGGTGCCATCGCGGGAAATTCGTACGATGCCAAGGACTATAATCGGAAGAGCGGACCCTGTACTCAGCACGCTTTGTTGATGACACTGGCACAGTTTATTGAGCATCATACCGGAAAGAAGATTGCGTGTTACGTACAAGATCCAACGTACCTAGCTACCTGCAGAGCTGTTCTGGAAGCGCGGAGCGTGGAGGTTTTGAAGCCCGAGAACGGGTTCCTTCTCTTGGATGACCAGTCTGTCGTTTTGTCTTTCAGTCCGAACATACCTGTTCGTCAAATTGTTGCTGACCTGGCTCGTCCCGTTGTCATGATATGGGATCGGATCATGGTGACAGAGAAGGAGCAACGATGGAGACGTATGAAGGGCGGCGCATGGTCAAGGTAGGCTTCGGTCCTTTGCTCTCTCCGATCTTTGGGCTCAGATCGAGCTGTTGCGATTTTTCACGAGGAAAACGCGACCCTTTTGTAGAGATGGCGAGGAACTGACTGACACCGCCGTATAGTCCTCACACGACGGATCCAGTTTCACCCCGGGTACTGGCCATGGCAGAAAGCTATACTGAAATGACGATTGACGACGAATTTATGAGCAAAGTAGGGGTTTATTTGCGGAATGATACACACCAGAGTTGAAACCTCTTTTTTGGGGCCGCACTTTTTCTCAAACATTTCACGAAAGCTTTGTCAGTGAGCACCAGCCGCTGTGCTAACATCAGCCAGCACGTTGGGCCGGAATCGAGGTTTCGGGACGACGAAGGCAAAGAGTTGACACGGTCCTTGTATCGTGGGGGAATGGGTAAAATGAACACGCGGTGATAGACCAGAAACAAGAGGCTCTGGGCCTTGAGACGTACCAACGTGCGGTTTGGCATTGGGAACACCAATGACGTTGCAGAAATATACCACGGCTATTTCACGGGGCCTATGATTGCGATACCTACCCGTCCACCTTGTCACTCGGTCCGGACGTTACACTTAGTCTCTCCAGCTCTGACCTAGCTGTACTGGGAAAGTGGTGACCGATTCGGAAGACGAGACGACGATGGATTGTGTACAGACACAGCGCATTGAACATGGACCCTGGATCTTGGGAACTCGTATGGGCAGCCAGGATGCCTTAAGTCCGAATCCGGATGTATAGATCTGCAGTAACGTCGCAATTTGATTCGTGTTTATTCATGCCTCTGCCCAATATAGGAAACCAGAACAGTCAACAAAGTACCGGCGCAGTAAAGCTCATCATGCCTAGTTTATACAACAGTGATATTATTCATATTTGCAACACACACTACGTAATGTTGTCAACTACCGTGATTATTGCGCAGGCATTTGGATCATGGCCATGGCATCCACCCAGTACCACGGTCGGTTAAATCGATACATGATAGCCATAAGCCAAGATTCCCAACAGACTTGAGCCTGATTCCATTCTGTAACGATAACTCCACAGTGGATTTGGACAGGCGGGATGTTTTATAGAGGCTCCTCCCGGCCATTTAAATGGATCCTGCGGGCTGTACCATTCATGAGCGGTATGGTATTGTATGTAGATTGATTGTATCGGCAAATACTCATAAGGGAATGATATCTGTAGATGATATGAAGATATCTCGATTGGTAGTATGCGTATCTTGATCGAGTTACGGGCTATTGAAAGGTAGCATGTCGTAGGGCTGCAGGGATCGCACAACTGATGTAGTACAATATGGTCCTCATGCACCCTGTGGTTGGGCATCTGCAGCATCAATGGCACGACATGATCTGGATGCTCCTACGTCATTTGCGTCGCACCGCTGGTCCACAGCTGTGATGTTGGTACCTCAACGATGTGCTCAAATCTTCATTTAGGATAAAGTAGTCGAGGATATTCAACTTGATTGCTGATCCAATTTAATTCTTTTCGTCAACTGTTCTGCTCTAACGAACGGGTAGTAATAATGGAACAACCGTGGCAGGCGTGATAGCCAAAAATGCAGAAAAAGTGATATCAAGAAGGATAATGATAAGTTTGAATTCTGAAAACAATGATGGAAATAAAGTATGAAAGTCAATAAACTCCGATGCGAAACAAAAACACCGTGAATGTTGTTTTTCTAAAAAGGCCAACGGGAATCCCTGTCATCCAACACCAATCATCATCACACGTAGCTCCTCTGCTGAGGCGCATCTTCCTAAGCAGTGACGGCGTTTTGTCGAGCAGTCTGCTGCTCGGGGTTGGGTGTTAATCGCTTGTTCAAGCTGGGCTCGGGGATGCGAGACGCCATGCGGTCGGGGATCAGGTCGGGCGAGACTGATCGGACGGGGTATTCGGTGGCAGGAGTGGCGCGAAGAAGTCGGGAAGTGGTGGGTTGAGGAGAAAGGATGGTAGGAGAGCTGACTTCCTCGACACGGGTCTTGGGGACAACGCCGTTGCCAGTGCGGACCTTGGAAGGCAGGATCTGCTCGAAACCGGCTTCCTTGGCGACCTTCTCGATACTCTTGAAGTACTGCGGGGATCAATTAGTAAATGGGTACTCGTGAAATTTGAAAAATGCGCGGTGGCCATAAAGTTGCGTGACAAACTTACCTTGACGGTCTTGACCTGAAGCTCAAGCGTAGCATCCTCGTCGACAACAATCATGGGGTGAGGATGCAGTTGTAAGCTGGACAGAGTCCACATATGGTTGACGCCCTGCTCAATGCAACGCTGCAGAGCAAGAGACTTTCGCTGACCCAGAATAATGACAACAACCTCACGAGCTTCAAGCACAGTCTGTACGCCGACAGTCAGGGCCATGCGAGGAACCTGGTTGACATCGTTGTTGAAGAAGCGGGAGTTGGCCAGGATGGTGTCATATGCCAAGGTCTTGACACGGGTTCGGCTGGCCAAATTTGATCCGGGCTCGTTAAAAGCAATGTGACCGTCCTCACCAATACCGGCGAGGAAGAGATCAATGCCACCGACTGCCTTGATGGCATCTTCGTAGGCGACACACTCGGCCTCGAGATTGGGAGCATTGCCGTTGAGAATGTGAACATTTGAGGGGTGGACATTCACGTGGGAGAAGAAGTTCTTCCACATAAATGAGTGGTATGATTCGGGATGGTCGCGGGGGATGCCCACGTATTCATTCATGTTGAAGGTGACAACATGTTCGAAGGAGATCTACATGCGCGGGGTGTTAGTGGTTGCTGCATCGACAATTGCTTTTCACCGTTTGCGCATCCAAAATTGAGCCGTCGGCTTTTATTCCACTCTCGCAATCGAATGAAGGAATGGTCGGGCAAAGTCGTTTCAGAAAAACGAATAGCTCTCTTACCTCGTCTGCCT
>AFRD01000138.1:0-71814 GCA_000222875.2 Periglandula ipomoeae IasaF13
GGACGTCCTCTGTGTAAATGGAGAAATGCTGTGCGATCACTCTCCTGAAGGCGTGAACGTTTGCAGCATCGGCGGTTTGACTCACGTTTGGTTTCACAATCACAAAATGACTGCGCCAACAGGTTGTGTTACGTGACTGCCCAAGGCTGCCAGTATCAACGCCGTACAAGATTCGGCAGTCGATGCTCAACCTGGCTGTATGTTGTGCTTCATGTCTCTTTGTCAAACCGCGTGCCTGACCAAGTCGATTTATAAGAAGACAAGAGGTTTGAAAAGATAAACAAGCCATTTCGACATGGCGTTCCTTTTCTTTACGCAACGGCATCTTTCCTCGCCGCCAAAAACGCATGACCATGCATCTCATTGTCCAAATCCAGCCAACCAGCCCTCCAAGCTCAACCACCCCCGCCTGCTGCCTGACGCCCAGGCATACACGCTGTTCAACGACCACACCGGGCTGACACATCGCAGAGATAACAACTCCTCCGTCATGCAAATGCAGCCATGACCAAGGTATACATCCTAAACGGCACGCGGATCAAAACCCTCGATGACTTGTGGATCGTGATTGGCGAGGCTGTCAATGGCCCAGGTGGCTACTTTGGACGCAACCTTGACTCGCTGGATGATTGTCTCAGAGGAGGCTTTGGGACTCCCGGCGACGGCGATTTCGCGTTTGAATGGCGGGATCATATTGTTTCGAAGGAGAACCTGGGCTATGATGAGACGGTGAGACAGTTGCAGGGTAGATTGGCGAGGTGCCACCCTTCGAATCGTAGGGATGTTCTTGCGGAGATTGAGGATGAGAAGGCGAGAAAGGGAGAAACTGTATTCGACTGGATTGTTGGCGTGATGAGGGATGCTCGTGCAGATGTGCTGCGGTTGAGATGAGATGCGT
Organism: Periglandula ipomoeae IasaF13; assembly: GCA_000222875.2. Taxonomy (NCBI): domain Eukaryota; kingdom Fungi; phylum Ascomycota; class Sordariomycetes; order Hypocreales; family Clavicipitaceae; genus Periglandula; species Periglandula ipomoeae. Next base: position 899 of record AFRD01000138.1, read on the forward strand.
TCTATATGTTGGTGGTCTTGGTGACGGGCAATGCGTGAATACTTCTGCCATATTTACGTACACGCTGGTACATTTATTTACATGTCCAGTTGTATAACAATACACAAATACATACATTAACTTCTTCGAGAATGCTAGAATCGCCTTTGGCGGAATCGATTCTTGGTTTACTAAGACCATTGTGAGGTGTACACGAAATACTCATACATCTGATACAAGTAATTATCAAGCATTGCTCAACTTGCTCCAAGCGACCGTGACAGACAGCTACACACAGCAACTATACAGTACATCTCAAACACAAAAATGCCAATTCCCTGTTACTTCTTTCTCAATAATCCTTCCCAGTGTGCATCGGCAAGACGCAAACTCCATCCCTCACATCCGTACAGCAAACCACCAACGACTCATCCCCATGGTCCCTCCCCACAGCCAACTTCGCAAACAGCGCTACATCAGAACACGTATACGGCAGAGGCTCGCTCTTGCCCTGTCTATATAGCAATTGCGCAACCGCCCCCCCTCGTATCCTCCTCGGACAGGCATAAAACGTCCCATTAGACGCATGGACAAGCTGCGGTCCATCATTCACATACGCCACGCCCACTCGAGATGTGCCCTGCTTGCAATCCATGCTCACATCGCGTTCACCATGGCCACTGTTCGGAATCAATAGACTTTTTGTTTTTCCGGCTTGTTCATATTGTATTTGCATTGTCGTCGGGTTGAAAAAGAATGTGGTGCCGCTTGTCCTGTTTGTATCGGCACGATGTTGCGGTTTCCTGAGAACAAGTGGTTGGTGACAACCGTGCCCTGGAAGAGCGGCTACCTCCCAATTTTCGATGCCGGCTGCGAACTGGGTGACGTTGGGGGATTTGACATGGGCTATGAGGTGGAAGTTTTGCGAAAGAGCGGGAAGATCGGCTGGCGTAATGAGTTGGCCGGCAACTGGTGCCAGAATGGCAGATGCTGCCACGAGGAGATTGAACATCGGCTGCTGCATCTCCGTCGTGCTCAAATCGAATCCGTTTGCAAAATCCTGGTTTGCGATTCTAACTTTTGTCCAAATTTCACTATCACGTAATAGAATTCTGCAGTTCGCATAGTTATATCACCAGTTGTGGTCCTTAACGCGGCCGACGCGTTCCGACTGGAATGGGCATCAAGCATCGCGTGTTCTTCATCCCTTTGCCATTAGCGACTGGCCGTGAATATTTCCGGGTAGGTGCATCTTGAATCACATTAGCGATGAACGTTTAACCCCCAATGATGTCAATTGGAATCTCAAGTCGGACCCCTCAGCAGGATGTATATCATTCTACATCTTGAGGGCGCTCGTGTCGGTTCATTTGAGCGCAGCGACTTATGCGCGTGCATGACCAGCCTCTGCATGACCAAGCTTTTGTTCACGTAATCAAATTACGAATGGGTACAATGCTGGCTTCACCAGGAATAAAGGGTCCGAGAGATTGCCGTCACTTGGTTTGAGACGTGTGACTCTGGCTGCTCATTGACGCGATTTTGCACAGGGGTAGAAGTGAAGAGCCGATGACAGGGCCCGAGCTCGGTATGATGAATCCCCTCTTGGCACCCTGGACCCACCAACATGAGAAGTGAGAAGTAGAAGTAACTGCTGCCAAAATTTCACAGCCCTGGATTATTATAGAAAAATTAGAAGCCACGTCGAAGAAACCAGCCCGGTCAACTTAGGCTGCATGACTTTCAACCATAGCTGGTATCAGATGACAGCTTCAACTTAGATTCAACGACAAGCAGCCAAACGGTGAATATGATTCGCCGAGAAGATCAGACCGTGATCGTAGCGAGTCAGTGCGTCGACGAACCAACAGATGCCGCTGGAGCTGGCTCCGTGCTGGTCGCTGGTCAGTGATCCACAGATCAGTCAAGGTTCTATATCAGGCTGTTTTCTTCCCTTGAAGATTCTCTGCATCTCCAGCCTGGTCAACCTTCCTGGGTGGCTGTTTCGAGATGGGCATGAATGAGCCTGGTAAAGAGCAGGCTATGGGTGAGCAACACCCGCAATACCGCCGACAACAACGCAGGGAGCCGCGGATGTGGTCCGCCCAAGCCTCGTGGAACTTCGCCGGCCGTTGACGACGATTTGGTAAAAATCCGAATGCCCCTGGCACGCGAGACATAATCACTGTAGCTGACCCTCTCGTAGGGTGTTCTAGGATTTTCCTTGTTAAATTGCCTGGTGTCTCGATGATGACGAGCACATTCGTAATGATGACGGACACCCCTTCTCAACCTCTTCTGTAGAGTCTTGCCGGCATGCCGCGTATCAATGCCTGACTACGATAATATAAGATGCCGGGTATCTGAATGCGTTGTCAAGTCGACATTGGAAATCGTTTTCGTATCGGGAGTTGGAAAGATCAGACATCTGGATGGAACTACTACTTCCCGGAGAAGCTAGCAAGGTGCAGCGTCCGGCACAAAACATGGATGCTCTGTTTGGCAGAAACGCAGGGTCCATGTGTTCGATGACCCGAGTGCTATTTGTTTTGTAGGGATGGATTCAGTTGCGACATTTGGGATGGATGGATCTAACGGTTTTCGTAAGTGGATTTGTAGGTCGGCGCCTTGCATCATGCACGATGGTATCCCGGTTCGACTGCTCAGGTACCGTGGTCACAAAGATGTCAAGGCATTTTGCGCCAACGAAATATTAAGGAGAGGTCTGATGGCCGTGACGTTGGCGTTGACGTTGAAGATGGCGTCGGCGTCGGCGTCGAGAATATGTGGATGGATCCCTGTTTGTTTGATGTGTTGGTAGATGGCTCATGGCTGGCACGCTGGCCCAGGGCCATCCAGCCAGGCAGGCTACCCATGTACGCGCTAGAAGAGGAAGGTGCGCAGCCTGATCGCTCCTCACCTTCGAGATGATTGCGCACAGGCGGGCTCTCGGGCGCGCGCATGAGGAGTTCTGTCTTTATTCGGTACATGCATGCTTCTCCATGATGCTTCGCCGGTATCAGCCAATGCTCTAATTCCTAAGATCTGACGATGGTACCGCATTTGGAGGGTCTGGCGCGTGACGCTATGGACGCCCATTTAGTGTCTGGTTAGTTATGTGCCCAGACATTGACAGGGTGTTTCAGTGCAACTGTCACATCCAGGAACGTGAGTGCCATCATCAGACGGACGTCAAGGCTGAATCTCACAATATCACTGCGCAATATGACGGCAACGAGCAAATCGCCGTAGACAACACCTCAAAGCAAGCCAAACGCTCCAAAGACTATGCTTCAGGGGTGCCCCTGGCTGCCAATGCACAAGTCATGTCGCAAACCCCTCTGCTGCTGGGCTGCACATGCTTCGTGCTCTCTGTTGTCGACTGGTGTTGCTCCAGGCCGCTTGTTTCAACAGGCATGGACGCTCCAGACTACCCGTCCACGTCCATGATCGGACCCGCTGATTGCAAATCTGGTCACGGTTTTCTGGCAGCCCGTCAGCCTCAAATGGTTTCGAAGCTAGTCCAGAAAGTAGTTCAAGCATCGCATTGACTGCGATGCCTGACTCGGGGACTTCCTGTCATGTAGGGCAAGTGGCCATCTGGGAACCAGTGATCGACGGGAGGCTAACCAGGGGGCAGGCAATAAGGGCAGCCACGAGGCTAACATTATCGGTCAAGGCACAGCGGAATATCACAACAAACCACCATTTGGGGCACATCTCACGACTCGCCGCCGTCCCGTAATATGAATATCACAAATCGGGAGAATTCTGGGACACCGACGTGTTATGGGAAGCAGGGCGATCGAGTAACCAGTAGATGACTTGGTTTTGGATTCATACACTCACGCGAAAGACACGGCGGTCCCTGTTAGATGACCTACCGTCTGCTGCTCCACGGCCATCCAGTCGTCGCCAATCGGCGCACCAGCCGCCCGAGACCAATCTCCTTATGAAATGGCCTGGCGCTTGATTCATTCGCAGCAGTCATAATCCCCTTAGCATCCGTCGTGGAGACACCAATCCCAGCAGGGACAGAGCTTGGGACATGGCCCACTGTGGTGCCCATTTCGATATCCAGTCCCGCAGGAACCCCTGTTCTCCGACTGTGGGAGATACTGGTGCTTGTCCTTCTTGGGACCATGCGCGCCACTAATAAGGAAACGCTCTTGCTCTTCGATTTTGAGTTCTGGATGGATGTTGTTGTCAATTTCATTTGAGCTTCGATTGAATCACAGTCCCGTATTCGAGCCCGACCCCTACAACGAACTCTATCTATCTGACAAGAGACCAACAACGACTGGCCCTGGCGGTTCCAATTTCTTCTGGCTAACGGCACGATCCGTTCATCTATCACCTGCGGCTCGCTCAGCCGAGAACGCTCTCCCCGCACCTTGCCCCTCGGCCACCTGCGAGTGTGCCTGATTGACTTTGGGACTTCGTATCAAACAGCCAACCACAATGGGTCTTTTCTCTCGAAAAGACAAGACCCCCAAAGGGAACTCTTCCATTGCAGCATCGCACTCTACTGGAAGCTTTCATTCAACAGCATCCAGAGGCATCGGAAATCGCGTTTCGGCTGGCAGCTACACGTCAGGAGGCGCTCCATTATCACCAATGTCACCAATCAAACTACCCAAGGTCGATCTTCCCCGACCACCAGATCCTCAACTCGATCCCGTCGGCTACCTCCGAAGTCTAGTTTCTGTGAGAGAACGAAGCAAGATCATCTTCGAGAAAGCGACACGCAACGAGCTGAACCATTTCGATGTTGACCTAAACAAGCTGCCAGACGTCGTTACATTCGTCGCTGGCTTAATCAAGGTATGAAACGTGCATTTCAAAACGATTCATCAGACTGAACATGAGATATGATGTTCTGTTTGCGAGGAGAAGTCAGCCGGGGACGGCCGATACGTCCAATGAGCTTCCCTACACCAGAACCTCGTTTGTGTAACCGGAGGCGCTGACAGCACCAATAGAGGGATTATGAGGCTCCTTTCACCTCGATACCTGGGCATGGCCGGTATCAACACTTTTCCATCGGCGGCCGCGATCGTATTGCTGACCTCCTGTCAACCTGGCCTGAAACAGTTGATAATACAGAACATTGCCGTCGCTTGGTCGATCTGTTTCTGGTCAGCGTGTTATTAGATGCCGGCGCGGGCACGCAGTGGAGCTATAAGAGCAAAGAAAATGGCAAAACTTACCGAAGGTCCGAGGGCCTCGCCATTGCCAGTTTAGAAATGTTCAAAGAGGTCAGGATGATTCTGTTCCATATTTGTCTATGCCCTGTTACCGTCGCTGACTTCGTTGAAGGGTATATTTTCGGGTAACCCTGAAAATAAGTATCAGGTTGATAAAGACGGCCTCAAAGCTCTGAATGTAGAAGAACTTAAGACTGGTCTTCAGTCTCGCCCTGGAGGCGAATTGGCGGGGCTGGAAGGCCGCACCGATCTTCTCATCAGACTTGCTAGTGCATTGGCGGACAAGACAGACTACTTTGGGGCTGACGGTCGGCCAGGGAATATGATCGGTAGGACTGATAGCAAATGGCCTCGTGCGTGTGTTCAGTGCTAATGCAGAAGTAGATCACCTTCTATCACACCCTTCAACCCAGGCATCTTCGATACTAATCGTTCCCCTGCCTGTTGTTTGGAACGTACTCATGAATGGCTTGGCTCCCATTTGGCCGCCTTCTCGTACCGCATTGAACGGCGTGTCTTTGGGGGATGCATGGCCGTGCAAGGCCATGCCGAATCCAGGGGCAGCTTCCTGGGAGTCTATTTTACCGTTTCACAAGCTCACGCAATGGCTTACATACTCTCTGATGCAGCCGATGCAGTCTCTCTTGAACATGCATTTTACCGGCCAGGAATTCTTGACGGGTTTGCCGGAGTACCGCAACGGCGGGTTATTCGTCGACCTCGGCGTACTAAATCTGAAATCTGTCGATTCTGAGCGTGGACTTCAAAACTACGCAGAATACTGCAGAAGGAATGGAATCAAAGGGGTGGAGGTAGCCCCGATGTTTGAACCCAGCGATGACGTGGTCGTTGAATGGCGTGGCGTGACAATCGGTCTGCTAGACATGCTCTGCGCCGAAGTTAATAAAGCGCTGAAGACAGAGCTTGCAGGGAACGAAATGACACTACCTCAGCTTCTGGAAGCGGGTAGCTGGAAGGTGAGGATTCTTTCTACTCTCATGCTTCGGTGTAGCTGACATGTCTGCAGGGAGGACGAGAGATTGCCGAAATTCACCGTCCCAATACCAAGGAGCCACCGATTCTAATTGATAGCGATGGAACTGTGTTCTAAGTTTGCTCTGTAATGACGAAGGTGTCGTTCGATATGGTGGAAGCTTTCGAGCAATCGCATACTCGAATGCTCCGATATGGCATATCTAAGAAATAGCGCTATGTCCATAGGAGGCACCTTTCGCACTCCTGTGAGGGGAACTAGTTTGGAGAAGGCTCCTGAGGCACGAGGTTATGATTTCTTACGAAAGTCGCAAGTGGCTAGGAGTGTATTTAGACCACAGTCATGCCAGCAGTGGTATATAATCAAACCTCGCTAGACCCATTTCGCCCAACCTTGAAATCTATCATATGACGCACCGGTGCCGGCCTAGTTTCACCGCGTCCGGCAACCGCTGCCTTGACTTGGGCATTTTTAAAAACGAGTGACAGTGCCGTTCGAACAATACGAATGCCAAGTTATGGTTCCATCTGCTTCAGGTTGTATTGCACATGGTTGTGATTTGTCTAAATTCTCTAGAAGCCCCTGAATTATTAAGGGATGCACCTTCATGAAGCTGTATTGTACAATCACATCTTGGAAGGGAAAGATGTGCCACCTTATCCTTGCCCCCCATGTTCAAGTATTCTACCGCATTTTATTTATACAAAGCAGAAGTACACTTTCCCCTCATTCAAATACAATCACATCCAAGATTTTTCAATTCCATTTCCTTCACCTCTTTCCCTTGTACTTCTTCTCAAACTCCTCACGCTCCTGCTGCTTGCGCGTCTCTTCAAGCTTGCGGATCAACTCGCGGCGCTTCTTTTCGGCTTTCTCTTCCTCAGTGCCGCTGTATGTGCCGGTGTAGTTGCTGATTTGATCGGAGAATCCCTTCTTCATGTCGTTTAGGTTCGTGTTGAGGCGTTCGCGGAGACCGGCCTCGGGGGCGTTGGCAGCACGAGGCGCCTCATAAGTTGCTTGTTTGGGGGCGGGAGTTTGGGTGACGTGAGGAGGGAGGCCGACGGTGCGGCGGACAAGGGCGTTGTTCAGGATGACGGCTGTGAGGAGGGTGGATGCACCGAGGGCAACGGTCATGAGGTTGACGGCGGCTGATAGGAAGGTTGTGCCGATGAAGCCCACTACGCCGAAGACGTAGGTCATGGTCTTGAGCATCTTCTTTTGTTGCTCGGGGGTGTGTTTGGCGTTGATCTGTTTATCGATGTTAGCATTCGAGGGAAATGAGACACAAATATCGCGTGTAAGAGAGCACATACGGCCAGTGCTCCAATCATGAGAGCAGTACCGGCGGCGGGAAGAATGAAGTAAGGATCCGTGGCCGTCAAATCTGGGAACCACAAGTAGCCAGCGTTCTCCATTGCCGGTACCGGAACGTTGGTCATGCCGCTGACAATACGGAACAAGCCAAATGTGAAAGGAATCTGACCGAACGACCAGAGCATGCCCCAATTGCTGGCTCCATATTGCTCCTTGAGCATCTTGTTGATGTACTGGCCCTTCTGGCGCATCTCCATGTCGCCGCTCTGGAAACCCTGTTGAATCAACTTCATCGCCTCCTGAGAGCGAGGGTCCTTTCGCAAGTTCTGCATCACGGCATTGAACTTGAGACTGCGAATCTGCGGGTAGAACATGATGCAGCGGAGCAACACAGCCGTGGCCATGATGGAAGCGCCCCAGCCGAGACCAGAGTAAATGTGGACGTGCTCGAGGGCCCATTGCATGATGGACGTGGGGCCCCAGCCGAAGTCGAGCCCAAGAGCGCTCAGGTATCCGATTTGTTCGGGCATGTTGAGGATGTCCTGGTCATTGACAATGTCGGAAATAGAGGAGAGATCGACTTCGGACGTGGACACGGCGGGCTCGGTGGGAGGTGTTGGCAGAGTGTTCTCGGGCGTGGGATCGACCGGTCGAGCAACCTCTGGAGTTGATGCTGCATCGGGAGCGGGCGCAGAAGTGCTAGATGCATTTTCCTCGGGAGTCTTCTTTTTCCCGTAGCCCCAGAGGGAGAATTGTCGCGATGAGGCTACACCTCCTAGCATGATAGGGCCGGTGACATTTCGGGCTCGGAATGGCGATGTGCTGGCCAGACCAGAAGCTTCACTTGATCGCAGGGCGCTGAACTGACGGCCTTGGCCGAGCCGTTGTGATAGGGCACTCGGGGGATTCTAGGACAGAGAAGCATTGTTAGCATATGCGAGTGATGGTGACATGATCGGAGCATCGCCATTGGCCATTCACGAGAAGGAACTTACAGAGCATCGGCCCGGAATCTGCCTCCGCAACCCTAATGAGGGCCCGGAGCGCACAATGGCTCGGCTTGGAAGCATTGCCGCGGTTCGTGTGGTAGAAAGGGGAGAGGACGAAGCGCAGCACGCTGAGGTCTCCTGCCCATGGGTACTCTTCGCTGGAGTTGCTGGACAATTTTTTTGGGGACCGGCGATCGGATAATTTTCGGGCGGGATGCTTTTGGCGTGGTTCCTGAGTCCGAGATGCATTTACGGTGGGGGCTCATAGGCATTTGGCCACCTACTCTAGTTACATGCTGCTATATCTATCTGAAGACATAAAATATAAAAATATGTAAAAGTATACAAAGGTATACAAGAATATACAAGAATATACTAATGTAGACTTTAGTATAAGAGCTTACCCTACTAGGTATGTGAGCATGTTGTACGTAGGCTTGGCCAAATAGTTTTGACCGCCAACTGCAGGCGCCCAGACTCCGGCTGCGTCGATTATTGATAACGGGATGCTTTGCTCGAATGACATCAATGTGTAACTGATTTTCAAGATAATAATCGTCAAATATAATTCATGTCATCCAGGTTTGTGATGTCTGCCGAGAGCCTCTATCTGGGGACTTTCTTACTTGACGTATTCTTTGAATGCAAACGCCCTCCCATCTTTGATGAATTTCTGGGCGTGGTCCACTGCGCAGAGCTCTGGCGCTTGCAGCTCAGAGCTCAGAGTGACAACGTTTTACTCAGATTTGATAGCAGATATTGCATATACAATGTAGCATTGAAGGCGTAGTAAAGTAATTGCGCGTTTCGACCCATTTGTGAGCGGTCTACTGTATTTCTATTACACTCAAATGGAGATTGTCGATGCAGGAAAAGAGGGCCGACATGAAACTCAAGGAGCAGGAATAATCATGTTCCAACTGCCTTAATCTTTTCATACAGCTGATGATTGTCTTGACCAAGCCACATTTCCAACAATGTACCAGCATTGGTCTTGGGAAGCCGCGTTTGATCTCGCTGTCATTTTCCATGTCTCGAGGATGTCGACAGTGCAAAGTACGCATTCAGACTGGCACGCAAATAGCCCTGCTGCTACTGCTGCTTGCTGAGGTTTCTTTTTTTCGCACATGTTGCACGTGTGAAATTATGGTACTATTGAGCTGCCGTTTGAAAAATGAGTTCCGCGACCTATGCATGCGACTATAGATATGTACAAGGTGGCGTCGCAGTGGCCATCCTTTTGAGTTGATACCGCGCCCGCTCTATCTTTCATCTTTGTTCGTATTTTCCCAACTCCTTCATCCAAGTCAAGAATTGAACCACGCCGACTTCAGCCACCTATTTCGCCCTTTCGATGAAGGCTTCAGATAGGAGCTTGGTCATGATACACAATAGCCAAGAAGATTCAAACGCCGTGATAGCTTCGTCGAATGTGACATGAGGCTGCAATCCGATCGCTTATTCCAGGCTCGCCAAATCCTCCAATGACGGTCTCGGAGGTTGATGAATCTCTCGAACTTCAATGCCGGGTCCGATCGGGTGGGCTCGCCTTCGGGACATCGGGAATACCTGTCATGATGAATCAGTACCTTATGATGCAGCTGAAAGAGAGGACAGATGATTGAGCGATAAAGCCGCAACAAGCTATCCATGGTCCACGAGGTGCCATACCTTGGTGCCTCCCCAGCCTAATCGAAAAGCAGCCTCGTGGGCAAAGAGTTCGCCAAAACCAAGCATCATGCCGTTAATGAATGGCAGCAACAGGTTGATGGCAGCACCTCTCAGTAATGACCAGACAGTAGGCGGCTTGTAGAGGATGACGGGTGAGCCCGTGGATGCGGGTGATGTGGAGAGCTCCTCGCCGGGGGAGTATTGCTCGCTGTCGGAATGCAACGTGATGCCAGACTCAGCGAGGTGACTTGAGGGATCTTCCGAAGCCATGGTCCTCAACAAACTGGCCGACGTTCTGCAGCTCGCTGTGTGTTTGCGTTGGCGAGCCGCGGGGATAAGCACGCGCGGCAAGTTCGAATTGGAGCGAAGTCGACGGTCGAGGCTTGGGACAATGCCTAGGAGAAGTCACCGCCAGCCGGCGCTACGCGGGTCTGCTCGTAGTAGCGGCGGTGGTGGTGGTTGTGTACATGCCTTGGTAGCGGGTGCACTGTTATGTAATCAATCAGCTCCAGTGTGTCGATCAGTGAGCGGCCAGTGTCGTCAGGACCAGACCCGAGCCGGTGTCGGGCGGCGGGCGAGTGGCCAGCACCTGTTCGCTTTTGGCGGGGTCCAGCTGGAACTAGGGGAGCTTCAAACACTGGAGCCATGACGAGCGTCCCGCTGCCTGCTTTCTTTCGAGCTTGGATTCTGTCATCTTCCATCTTTCCTCGCACTCGACTGCAAAGGGCCCAAATTCGTCGCATTTCTCCCTAGCGCTTTCCTTTCATCTCTGTATGCTTCAATCATTGCGGTCAGACACGCATTCCCTCAAACGTCCATTTCTACACAAGCGCTGCCCCACGTTACTGGCAGACCACGCCGCCGTTCACCATGGCGGACAACCAAGGCACACCCAACCGGGACGACCTGGTACAGCAGTTTGTTGGCATGTGCAACACCACACCAGAGAAGGTCAGTCAGATATCTGGTGATCACTTTGAGAAAGTCACGGCTCACAATATCCCCAGGCAACACAGTACCTAGACGCGAACCAATGGGACCTACTAGCAGCCTGCAACAGCTACTTCCAAGACGATGACGAAGAGCAGCTGGAGGGACAGGGAAGCTCCTCCCAACCCGAGCCCGAATATACTGGCCCTCGCACACTTGATGGCCGCCCAGCTCCTCAAGCAGCATCATCGAGTCGAGCAAGAGGGCAGCCCAAGTCACAGCCCAAGAGAAAGGGCATTGCCACACTTGGATCACTAGGAGGCGGAGGCCATCAACATGACGACGATGACGACGATGACGATTTTGACGAAGCCGATGACGATGACGGTCGAGGTAATCTCTTTGCAGGTGGTGAGAAGTCGGGCTTGGCTGTTCAGGATCCGAAGCAGCAAGAAGGCGGATCCAGGAAAATCATCAGTGACATTCTAGCCAAAGCCAAAGCGTAAGTTACACTTGTTCTTTCCTCCTGTGTTGGGTCAGTGTAGCTAATAAGAGTTTAAAGTAATGCATCCCGCCCAGACGCTACGCCAGAGGACGCTGGCCCGGCTGGTCCATCTCGATTCCGCGGTACGGGTGTCACTCTCGGGGGTGAGGGTGTCGAGAGCCGTTCTATTCCCGACCCTCTTGGTGCACCCCCTGCATCCGCCGGGGAACCACAAGAGCGAGTCCTCCATATCTGGCAGGATGGGTTCAGCATTGACGATGGAGAGCTGCGCCGATTCGACGATCCAGCAAATCAAGCAGATCTGCAAATGATCCGCTCTGGCCGCGCTCCGCTTCACTTGATGAATGTACAGCACGATCAGCCCGTGGATGTCAAGTTGCACCAGCATGAGACGCCGTACAAGCCTCCGCCCAAGAAATACAAGCCTTTCTCGGGGGCTGGTCAGCGTTTGGGCAGTCCAGTACCCGGCGCTGGTTCTTCCAGCGCTCCTCCTGCCAATCCGGGTCCTGCATCGTCCACGACTACCCAAGAGCCGGTCATTGACTCTTCTCAACCTACCATCATGATCAGAATTCAATTGCCTGACGGAACGAGGCTTCCCGCTCGCTTCAACACAACAAACACCATTGGTGACATTTACGGATTCGTCCAGGGTGCATCGCCGGACACGAGGAGCAGGGCTTGGGTGTTGGCTACAACTTTCCCCAACAAGGAGCACACGGATAAAGATTTGGTGTTGGCAGATGTACCGGAATTCAAAAAGGGAGGAACAGCTGTGGTGAAGTGGACGTAAACTGCTGGTGGTTGAAACATAGATACCTCGGGACCTACATGCACATTAGAATTGCTTGAGCATGTCTGAGCGGAAAACACACACGACATGCCGTTAATAGACACAGTTTAATCTACAATGCGTTGGCCCGTCATTGATCAACCAGTAAGAGCTTACATGTTTGATTCAATAGTTACCCATGTGAACCTGGTATGGCAAATGACTAGGGCAGTCCATTCCTGCATGCTTTCCCATGATCCGGCATACGTACAAAACCAAATGGTATCATCGCTCCATGACGCCTTGAACTAAGGAAACCTTACATAAACATATCTATAACCATTTTTCATGCTCGTTTGATAAGAGGTCTCAGGCATTGATGGTCAAGCTGCTGCAAGTGCGGCAGAGGGACCAGCAGGAGCGGGGCCAGGACCATCCAGGAACTTGAAATGCTCAATTGCAATCTGACAATTCAACATGGCAGCATTGAATCGCGCCTCGCCAGGTGGCAGCACGACCATAAGATAGGTATTGGTTGTGAACTTGAGGATAAACAAGTTGAACCTCATGCCAGCCTTGTGTTCCATGCGAATGAACTGTTCGGCATTCCTAGGTGTGCCTGTGAATCGAGAAATGCTCTGCTTGAAGTGCTTCATGATGTTGGACATGCGCTCTAGTCTGTCCTCGGTCGGATTGCGACGACCCTCTGCTGAGGTCCATGACGAGACGGCCAAAAACGACGTCCTCTCGAAGAGTAACAGTTCCTCTGCTTCAATGGCCGCGCCGAGGTTGGCCAGATTCCTCTCGATTACAGATAGATTAGGCACCAGATCGTGGATGATCGAAGCCCAAGCCTTGTATAAGCTCTGGTCCCAGATGGAGGTCGCGAAGGGTGTTAGTTCAATAGTGCTGGGGTCTCCGCCGACAGAGTTGACGTATTCTGTGGTCTTTTGCTTGACAGTGCGCACGCGTTCTTCGTATACAGTCTCACGACCAGTGGGGACTACAAGATCCATTTTGTGAATGAGAACGTAGATTTTCGCCGCGGGCGAGTACTGCAGGAGGGCGGAGAGAATGGAGACGTAAGTTGCTAGGTCACGATCGACGTCGCGCGACTCGATATCGAAGACATATATCAAAACGCCGACGTTTGAGAAGACGTGTACGCGTTGCTGGGAGAGGTAGTTTTCCATAAAGGCTTCCTGTCCGCCGCAATCCCATAAGTTCAGGGTGAGGTTGCCGAGAAACTTGACGTGTGAGAGGTCGATATCGATTGTGGCACCACTAGATGGAGATGTGACAGTCAGTGCCCATGTCTGGAAGCAAACGTAACGGGTTCCGAGTGACTTGTTGGGTGCTCACAGCCTTCGCGTATCTCGGGCAATATAGTTGCTGAATATGATGCTTCTCATGCTGGATTTCCCGGATCCTGATTTGCCCATGAGCAGGACCTTCTTCTTTTTCGGCTTCTTGACTTCGCTGCGGACCTCGGAGGGCCCAGCATCTACCGATGCTTGATCAGGATGCGACGACATCGTGTGTTGTTCTCCAGTGAAATCAGATGACTGGGAACGTGAGCTTAGATAGAGAGGTCGTTGAATTGAGTGGCAGAACAGATAGTGAGCTGGGCGGGACGAACGTGGGGTAGCTTGATAGCTCGGGTGGTGAGGTTGGAAGTGGGGCGGCGCAAGTTCGAAGGCAGGCGCGACTGAAGAATACGGGCAGTGCAGCCTTTGTAATGCAAACAAAGGATGCTTGGCAGGAGCTGGCAGGAAGGCACAGTCATGTCCAACAATGAAAAAAGAGAACTCACAGCACTTCTACTTTTTACCATCGTGCAATTCACTGTCTGCACGAAGAGTGAGAATCTGTAATAGATTATTAATTATTAGCGGCATCTGTTCGTCCCGTCGCAAGTCGGTGTCTCTCACGAGCAGACATGGGCTTGGTTTACCACGATCCAAACCGTCGAACTTCGACCTTCTGCGAAGGAGTCGAGCATTCCGGGTTTAAGTGAAAGTTAGGGTTTCGTTTCCAGGGTCTCGCTGTATTACCTGGGCCACTCAAGATATCTCAATTGTGGAACCACGATCCCTTCCGTCCTTTGATTCACCTGTTATACTGAGTTCCAGGGTAGGAAATGTACCAAGCTTGGCTACCGGAGTTGCATTTCTCTGATTCACATCTCGAATCCACCAGGTAGGTGGCGCGCAAGTGTAACACTGTGCAAAAGAAAATCCTGTTCATTTTGTACTAATAATGTTACTAGTCATTTCAGGAGCTGTCATTACTCATCATTTCCTCGGAATCACTTCGTTTCTTGAATCTCCACCTTGCCCTTCTCCTCATCCTCGGCCTCCACCTTGCCAGACGATGCATCATTATCAATGCCAGCGACCTTATGCTCAAAGTCACGTCCTCTTCGCTCAGGACCAACCATTGTCGTGAAGACGATGCCGAGGGCGATGATGGCTGTGGCAATTCCCATCACGGGACCATAGGCCTCCACATTGTGCCCATTGGACAGCCGGACAAAGGTCTTCTCGGAAATGGCATTGACAATTTGCGCAGACGGCGAAGAGATCATGTTGCCAATCTGATAGGTTACACCAGGGAAGGTGGATCGGAACGCGACTGGAGACAGCTCGTTCAAGTGAATGGGAATGACACCCCAAGCGCCTTGGACAAAGAATTGCATAAAAAAGCCGGTTGCTCTGAGCGCACGCTCGCCTTGGGGCAGGATCCATGCCGGAATCAAGACCGCCGACATCAAAGCGGCGCAGATGATGGTTCGTCGTCGGCCAACAAACTGGGAAATATAGCCAATGATGGTGCCGACACAGGCGCCAGCCTTCATGAGGATGGACGCTCTGGATGCGCCGTCATTCTTCAGCTCCTTCTGTGTGAGCATGAAAGTAGTGTAAGAGTCTTGCGAGGTGTGGGAGTAGTAGTTGAACCAAGTCATAAGAATGATGCAGTATGCACACATCTTCCACTCTCTCACAAGCATCGTCTTGGTTTCACGCCAGAAGGCACCAGGGCTGCTGGTCTTCTTGCCGCGCTTTTTGGCTTCCAAGAACTGTTGCGATTCGGGGAACAGAATGCGGATGAGGCCGATTCCGATGGAAAATCCAGCTATATGAGAACGAGATTAGCTTGACTGAAAAGCCTGCAAGCTGGGTGAATTTTTTTATCAACACGACTCACCTGCAGCCCAGAATACAGTCTTCCAAGTGTCGGTGCCACCCCCAACGCCAAGGTTGGCGCACGCCGCCAAGACATAGCCAAAAGAGTATCCTTGCTGCAAGATACCCGACATCAAGCCACGCGCATTAGATCTAGCCAAGAAATCGATCAGATTAGCGTTCGGTTTGGTTATCAAAAGGACCACATGAATACCGAATGGGTCTGTGATCGAAATAACTTACGGACACTGCTCGAGAGCCATCGCAATGGCGTTGCCGTACACACCTCCCATGAAAAGCCCGAACAAGCTTCGGACTGCCAAAAATTGGGAGAAAGTGCTGCTGTAAATGGTCGCGATCTGAAGGAGGCCAAGAATGATCATGTTGGCAACCATGGGCCATTTGCGACCCCATTTGTCACCTGCCAGGCCAAACACGGCGGCACCCACAGAGCGGAGTAGAAGCGTCAAAGTAATGGCGGTGGTGATATCAGTCTTGGAACGACCGTAGTAGTCGGCAAGTTTCTTTGTCTGAATGGAGAGTGCATGAAAATCGAATGCATCGGCCGTCCACGAGAAGAAGCCGACCAGAAAAAACAGCCAGTTCTTGGCCGATAACTGCGCGAAAAGGCTGATGGGATTGACGAAGCGATCAGGGTCCCTCCACTCGCAACGAGTTTCGCCGTATTCGTTGGAAAGGACGACACGCTGTCGCCAAATGAACAAATCGCGGAATGATTGTTTGGCCGTGGGCAGAATACCCTGGGCTAAATCATCGGCTGGCTCGTTCTCTCGTGGCGCCATCTTTGAAGACCCGATTAAGACACGAGACGATGTGCCCTGAGCTTGGGGAGACAGAGAGGAGCAATTCTCGAACGAGACCACGATATGGGTATACTTCCAATCCAAATGGAGCAGAACAAGGCGAGACCTCTTTCTTCTGGTTCACAAATTCCACCTCAAGAAAACTTAGGGTGGCTCGAATGAATACGATGGTCTCGTGGAGGAGGCGAGATGCAGACTACGCAAACTATATATAGTCGAAGCCGCAAAGTTGGAGACCATGGCGACACCTGGAGGATACCGGAAACACTCCATGCGCGTCCGACAGGGTGCATCTAACGTCATGTGAATGATCATCCCTGGAGCCAGAGTTCAACAAATGCACAATTGCCATTGCATGAGGCCGGGGGACACGACATACACAAACACGGAGAACCAACAACGGGCTTAGTCTGCCCGCCCACAATTCCGATCCCGACCGCCGCTTTACCTTCTCATACACGTTAGCGTCCAGAGATGGTGGGATCTAGGGCGACGTGGGCGATCCATCCAGAGGGACATGTACTGTACGATGTGTCTCAAAGAATCACAACGTATTTTATCCTAAGGCAGGATGCTGACCCGGAGCCTTCCTGGAAGCCAGTGACGGGGCCAAGATGTTTTGGAAGCGGAGGCGCTGACCTCTGGATGTGGAGGAGAAGACCGGGGTCATACTTCACGGGGGAGGTGTGGACATATCTCACCCTCGATTGCGGTTTGAACACGCAACCCATTCGACCAAGCAGACTGGGCTTATCAGAAAGAAGCCATTTCCGCTTGAAGGGAAATCTCCATGTGGGGGTCTACCACCACCACTGACGAGGCAACATGCGTGGGCAGGGTCGATGAAGTGAGCAGCGCGTTGGTGGCTCTTGGCTTGCACTCGAACGACAGGCTGGGCTGCCCTAATTGCCATGAAAGGGAAACACCTGGAGGTTAGTGCGGCAACCTGACCTACAATGTGGAGGAGAACCATTCAGTTTCCACCCTTCCCCCAATATTATGGCCATACAAAGACATAAAACGCAACTCGGAGGATAACGGTCTTTCACATGGCCATTCCACAATTGAAGAATTCGCACGTCACCTGAGGTGCGGCTCAGAATTGCACAGACAGAGGTTGCAGCCGCGCGGATTCAGCTTGCGACGATCCCCGGCGGCTGATAGGGTTGAGCCTTGACTCACTGTTAAGATTTTGTGTTTAAGCAATAAGCTTAAGCAGCACAGGAAAACAGGAGAGACAATGCTTGCAACCCCACGCTGACATGGCACCACGACAGGGCCACTAGTTCTCTCAGTCTATCCCTGCTTGGGCGTCTGACACGGGCGGGAACTTTTTGTCCATTTTGCTTCTTTGCCGCAACAGAAGAGGAGCCCACCCAAAACCAGATCCTAGCTCCATGGTCGACTGGTGGACTCGGCGCAATTCACTCGAGGCTGCTTGAGCGTGGCTGCAGATGGCTCAGGTGCCGCAATGCAGCCAATCGCCCAGACGGCCGGCAATTGGCCCGCAGTGATATCGCGATGGTGTTGGGGGCACACCAACAAGACTGCGGCGCCACGTCTTGCACATTCCGGTTTCTACTTCGACAATGAGATCACTGATACGTGTGTCCGGGAATATCACAACAAGAGCAGTGCGACGAACTGCTCTGTCGTCGAAATGTCTTTCTGAGCTGGTAGCCGGCCGTGCCTCAGTACGACATTGCCAACGTTGCAACGACTACCCCAGATTTCCCCGGGTTCACCTTAATTTTTTTGACATTCGCATGGCGAGGTAGCACTTTTGCCCACAAAACTGTCCGCTCCAGCAGTGATTGACGGTGGTCTGTGTCTCATCTGATGGAAAAAAGCACAGGTGGATATTGTTTGTCTCGCGGCCCAGTTTGGAAGCCCACAAATTCCTCCATATAGCTCCACCTCCCGTCGCAAAATCGCATGAAACAGATTGCTCAAGGGACACTGGCACGAACAGTGTCTCTGCGTCTGGAACTGGCCTGCAAATTGTGTATGTAAGATGTAAAAGGCTTGGCGCCATCGTTTTACGGTTGTGGTGTTTGCTGCCCTTTCCTGACCTCTCTCACCGAGTCATGAAGCAGGGGATGCTTTTACAGGGGCCAACAAAGATGGGCCATCGTCATGACCCAAGATTGGAATACTCACCTGGGCAGTTTACCAGCGATTTGTGGGTCGATGGACTTCTTCCAAAGCCCCCAACATGGGGATCGGTACCGAAGAGGAGCACTAAATAATAGCCACGAAGTATCTATTGGACGTCTAGACGGTCTTCCTTCCGCAAAATGAACCCATTTCTGGGGCTTCGGGCGGTTCGGGTGGGACTGGGGAAGAGATGCGGTAAGTCTACTACTGCTGCCTGAGGTGCCCGACAAAAGGCTGCATTCTCGACCAACCGAGAAGCAACATTGAATTTCTAGCGTCCAACACGACTGAAGAAAGGCTCCTCCACGGAAGCAGTGGTTCTCCAATAGCAGCCATGCCGTATTGACCTGGGCCGGGTTGACCTTAGGTCAAGGTAGGTCAGCGCGCGCGGACACGTTGTGGCGCCCGGGTTGCGGACTCATCTGCATGAAAACACCAACCTGGTGTACTTGGATCATTTCCATGACGAAAACTATACGACTCCGTGAGATTCCGACAATTTAGCCTGTTCATTAGACTCAAAGAGAATATTTGTGGATAGACTGGTCTCAATTCTCGTTCCTTCGGGGCATTTCGCCGTCTAATTAGGACTATAATCGACCGAATATGGCGCCAGACGATAACTTGTACCCAAAAGAAGCAAGAAACCGATTCACATTCGGGTTTATTCGTGCAAGCTCGTTGATATTATCCAATATAGCCAATGAATGAACCAGATGAGCGCGGGATGATATTCAGACACGCGAGCATACTCTGAATTCTAATACCACGAAATCGGCGCAATTTACCATCAATGAGCTCTCAACCATCCTTCCGCCTTCCGAGCTCTCCAGATTACGTTGATTTCACCAGAACTATCGATATTCGGCATGCTGAGCCGGCTGCGAAAAGTTCAAGATGGTCCAATATGCATTGGTCGTAAATTCTGATCCTGGACAGCCTCGACCATTAGAAGACATGGGTTGTTGGATTGTTCGCAAAACGATCCCGGACTAAGTACGCATGGGAGTGGCTACTTTACTGTGTGATGAAGCAAGTGCAAGAACGAATCATATCCTGAACGACAGATACAATCCGTTGGCCGCAGCAATACGCAGATATGCTCACGTGGCATTCTGTTATTATGCCGTTTCTCACGCACCAGCCACCCGTTTGTGAAGCTGATGTTTACCTTGATCCATCGCACGGACCGTCCAGGATTCCAGACCTCAGCGGTTAGTTTCGTCCGTCCCAACGAGGAATCACCCGCATGTCGAATCCCGGAGCATGAGACGGTCTTGCGCGGCAGGGGACCGGGGGGACCCCTCACGAAGAATTGAACGTGCAAGAGTCAAGAACACCTCTCCCCGCACAAAATCCCAGCAGACTACGGAGAAGGATGGCTGATGGCGCCCGGCAATGTCTATGCCGTGCATGCGGCATATTTTGTGCAAGCGCTCTTCTCGATAGCTTTTTGCTTGTCGTTACTGGAAGATTCTCAATGATAGGATAACCTCGGCGAGAATTTCCTACTAGCATGTGTGATGTTGCTCACCGTCAATTGGGGACCAGAAACGGGCGAAGCGGAATCGGACTCTATGAGATCTGACTCGAGATAAAAATAACGGATTGAAACGATGCGCCGCTTCTTAGATACGACATTGACAGGGGACCATATTGAAACTTGAAGAGTGAATGTGCGACGAGAGCGAACCGGATGGCGGAAGATATGAAACGGAAGGCCTAGTCTAGGACTCATCAAATAAGAACAGAATGAGCCTACAGAAATGCAATTGCTCGGCTGCTGAAACACATACACAAGGATCTGCGACATGAAAATTATATATAAACGCTGCTTCTTTCACTATAAATCTCCACTTCGTTCACAATACTTGAGCAAGAACAGCTTAGCTCATTGACTTCAATAACACCGCTGAGACCAAACATGCGTCGAAATCGCAAACGCAAGACAAAACAGTAAGAGCCGGATATACCATCCGCTTACGGGAATTGGCCCTTTTCAGGACCAAAATAACCTCGATCTGGGATGGGCAGCCACCCGACTTGCTTGCCGTCCATGCCTGCCGTGCTCACGGTGTTTCCCCACCACTTCAAGCTCACGGGGTGATAGCCAACGGCGAAGAACATGACGAGGGCGCTTACAGCGAGACCGGCGGTCAAGGCAGCCGAGAGGACGTAGTTGTACTTGGATCACCAGGCCAGACGGTGTCGGGGCAGCCAGTACATGAAGATGTACGACAGGATGAAGCCAGGCGTCTTGTAAGCCAGGTTGGACGGAGCCCAGTGCTGGATACCTTGGATGATCAGGACGG
The DNA here is from genome assembly GCA_000222875.2 of Periglandula ipomoeae IasaF13. Taxonomy (NCBI): domain Eukaryota; kingdom Fungi; phylum Ascomycota; class Sordariomycetes; order Hypocreales; family Clavicipitaceae; genus Periglandula; species Periglandula ipomoeae. The sequence continues at coordinate 21,738 of AFRD01000138.1, forward strand.
GATTCAACCACATGAGCGACGCAATGAAGCGGAAGACGGTTATATCAAGTGAATCAAAGCGTCTTGAAGACATGCGCTCGCGAATCTTGTCCCGCACACCCGGGAGATACTTGGGACCCCAGCCCTGGCCGGCAAGGAAGAGGAGCGCAATGAGCGTACCAATGAGGAAACACCACTTGAAGAGAGAATAAACCGAGTTGAACATGTGGTCGGAGCCCATAAGCCCCCACATGAGGGAATTGGCATAGAGAGGAGCTCCGTCGTTGGCACAGGTAAATCGACTGGGCTGGTCAGGCGTACATAGACCCTCGACGTTATTCAAGATGAAGTTTTGCGTAGCCACAGCTACGAAGCAAGTGATGATGATGGTACCAATCTGGCTTCGAAACACGGCTCATGGAGCGATCTTACAGTAGTGCGCCATCTTCTGATCCTGCACATAGTTATCTCCGTACCCTGCGAGAGCCCAGCTTCCAAGTGTTTGGCCGAACAGGAAGGCATTCGGGTTATTGGGTAGCAGGAAACCTGTGATGATCTGAATCAGGGAACCCAGTCCTAGATTTGTACCCGTCGTGGCAGATAAGAAGGACAGCGGTACAGCAAAGACCAGGTTGACGCCAATGATCAAGAAGACTAGCCATACGGGGACATCAACAGGGTAAATCTGCGCCCAGATGATGGACACGACGATGGCGCCAACAAAAATGATGAGGAACCACCAGTCGGGAACTTCCTTGTACTTCGCCATTTCGCGGTTATGCACATCCATGGCATCTTCGTAGTTGCCCTTTCCGTAGCGCAGACCTTTGTAGAAGTCGACGTAAGCTTTGCCGATTGTCTTCCACTGGTTCACCATGATGTACAGGAAGTAGACGGGGTAGAATGCAAAGTTGGCTCCCACGGTGAGAACATAACCAGCTGAGTAGAAGGGCGGCGAATACTGCTGGTACTTGTCGATATCGAGCTTGTTGTTGACGACAATCTTCTGCACGACGTATGGCTTGCCGTCATTGGCAAACGCTGACGAGGAGTTGATGGGCAGGTATCCCGTGTTGTACATGTTCGAGTAGAAGATGCCGAGAATGATGAAGCCACCAAGGATAGTGCCCAGGTACATGGTGCAGGTACTGAAGAAGGGCTGCGCAAGGGCAGCGTACGAGCTGGTGGCAACGTTCCAGTCGAACGTGGTGATGGGATTGAACAGGCCAAGACCCATGTTCGAACCGGTCAGAACGGCAAGCGTGAAATTGGAAGGCGAGATCCATGTCATCCAGTTGAACTGGGAGAGGGCCGTAAACAAGTACCCTGGTAGCCAGTAGTAGAAGAACATGGACGTGGCGGTAACGAAGAAGAACTTGTACCGAGAAATGGTCCAACCGTTGATGTTCTCACGAGGCTCAGGCTTGGTGAGCGCCCTGTTCATGGCAATGATGGGCATGAGCGTCGGCCAGAGCGCCTTGACCGGGTAGACACTGAAGCGGCGAAGTTAGCCTGCGAGACCCATGCCCATGAGCTGGTAGCCGAAGTTGATGAAGTCGAGGCCGTAGTACACGGGGCTGCGCTGCACGAGAATCATGCCGTAGCTGTTGGTCGTGTAGATGGCGATGTTGAAGGTGATAGTGGCGAACATTTGCTCCTTGAATGTCCAGGGACCGGGATTGAGCGAGTGTCGCGTGCCAAAGAGTGTTACGCCCCAATCAGGCAGGACGGTTTGGAAGAACCTGCCGCATGGATACAGAAGAATTTGAATGACAGAGTTGCTCAAGCCTGCGTGACAAGGTCATGTTAGCTGTCTGCCGATAGGTAAAATGAGAATGTCGAGATGAGGATTATGAGAATGTTTGTGGGAATATGAAGTCGTGTAATTGGCGTGTAAGTGAAGATGATCTCGTTACGCAGCCTCTGGGGAACGTACTGATACCCGGGAAACGACTATTGAAAAAAGTCGACATAAATGTCCCGATAATAGCCCAGCTTATACCCAGAAAATATGCCCGAACCGTCTCAATCGGCACTTTCGGGTCGTCCACGGGGCTCGCCACGGCTCTGACACCGGGATACGGAGACGACCATCTCATCATGGTGGCGTCGATGCGCAAGTCTCTTTCGTAAAACTTGCCGTACGACTTGGGGCCAAGCAGCAACTTTTCCATGCGGTGGCGCATGTCCGAAGGGAAGTTCCAATCGTCCGAGTGGAACTCCAGAGACTCTGTGATAATAGCAATGGCTTCTTCTTCGGACATGCTGTTGATTTTGGACAGAATGAACTCGCCTTCGCCATTGGGCGCAAGCGTCTCGAGCATCTCATGGGGGATCTGGTCGCCATATTGCTCCGTCGTGGTGGGTATCTTTTCGGGGTCTTTGATGTCGCCTGATGGCGAAGTGCTCTCAATGTGGGTTTGCACAGGATCTGTTTTCTCCACCGCCATGATGACCCTTGGCGACTCTCAGTCTCTTTGGAAAGAATCAATGCTTGGAAGAAAACGAGACCTGGCCGATAACGCTCAATCCACTGTTGTGGTTCAAGGTATGCTGTGCTGAAGCTGAACCGCTAAAGATCGTCAGGTCCACGATGGACCCCTTAGACGGCGCAAATGTTTCTGAAGTTCGGACAAACCCACAGAGTTACATCCGCTCTCTTTAAAAGAAATGTCTCTCCTCACAAGATACGAAATGTGGGAGTAACCCCATTCATTTACATGTAAGACACACCAAGCCATGCCGTGTCTCACCAACTAACACGCGGGCGGTTAGTCTCGTCGTTCCATCTCAGTCCAAATTGACCAGCCCAAACCGAGCCAAAACTTTTGCTCCTCCCCGATTGGATTCCCCCGCTTTGTCTGTGCAGCAAGCAGGTGAACGTATTTCTCCCCATTTCCCCAATCCCTGCCTCGCTCGGGTACGAGTTGCGGGGAAATAGCCACCATGCTCGGCACGAGCTTCGTAGAAAGAGGAAGGCAATTAAGGGCCGTTTGGTCCTCTATCACCAATTGGAAAAAAGCATCCGATTGTCTTGTTTCTCACATCTCGCCACCGGTGTAACCACACGGTTTGGCTGCTCTAATTTAGCCAGAGTTAAGGGGGCAATTGGCCCTTTCCCTTGCGGTTACATCGGCTTCTCGACACATGACCAGGGACGGGCCATTGTTGGGTCGAACGATAGAGTTTCTGCGTTGGTCTTGCAGAATGCACGCTGGGGCTCGCGGAGTCGCTCATTTCATACATAAGATTGAGCTTCATCGTTTCTAGTTTCGAGATAGGACTCCAACAGTCGCGAGATCTGCTGGCCAAAACCCATTGCTTCGATGCTCGCCCGTTTCGCAACAAAGAGACCCCCACGCCAACAGTTTAGATCGTATTATGGAGAAAAGCGCCTTTATCTGGGGTTCAGGACCACCCCCAGCCACAAAACGCCATGGCGATGCCGAGCCAACGCCCCTGGGCTTGTCCCGGCCTGGCATTTCCACGACTGTGATGCGTATTTCCGTGTGCTCTGGATGTGTTGACTCATGGTGTTTGTGCGTCTACCCCTCTCAAGTCTTCCCTCGATGTCGGTCTCTATGATTGACTCAGATTCGCTATTTGTTCATCTTTGCTGCAGCGGCCACCCGCCCCCAAGAAATAGGGCCATGTGATGGCTTCCTTGCGCACCAACCACCGACAGAGTGGCGGTGGTCTGCTTATTGACTGAGTTGGGGAAGATTGCGGGGGACATGGATCACCACTGCTTCTAAGCCGATCAGCCGAAAAAAACAATGCAACGGCAGCTTGGTCGCAAGCAAATATGGCGCGCCTTATGCAGCACGGCGCGAGACTCGATTGACTTGAGGAAGTCGGGCACCTGCGGATAGGGTTCATCGACGTCAAATGAAGTGCCCTAGGGAAGCATTGTCTCCTGGGCGTTTGATGGGCGTCTTGTTTGTCATGACGAACGGCCGCGAAGTGAGGTTGCAGAAATTGTGGGGGAAGGCGCCATCCAGAAAGCCACCGCCTTCGCTCATGCCAGATCCGTCGGGAAAAAAAGCTACTTGACAACCAAAGGTAGGAATTCGCTGCATATCATGACCAATCTTGACCGCAGTGGAATCTGGGGTTATGAATGCCCCAAATGACGACTGTTTTGCTCTCATGGATTCGTTGTGATATTGAAGACAACTAATTGGCATCTTATGAGGGCCAGCCTTGGGCCAGACATCCCGACTAGGAACGTCCAGGGAGCTGACAATGTGCGTTGAGACACTAGATATTCACACGTTTACGCGGGGAATGGGCTGGGTTTGAAATAGATCCGGCTTCCTCGAAGCCTGAGTGTGATCCTGCTCATCCACTCGTGCATGGTATTCGTCTACTACAATGTCATACAGCATAATAGGTACAAGTAATGATATAGTCTATGTTAGAAAGCTCGAGACCAGTGAGCCGCCAGCCGCATGAATCAATAAATTTAGCCCAACCGGTCTTTGCTGGACTGTCTCGCTCGTTCCAACTCGGGTGTGCGGGAGCATTTCCTCCTCGTCGATCCATCCTCAATCTCGACCACCGACGCGTCCATGTCTACTCGAAACGTTTTACCTCGCCAGCTTACTGTCGTTCCGCACAGCACAGCCCACGTCCATACAGGCAAAGCCATCACTTCCCGCCCGACCCAGGCCAGAAACCATTCCAAGAAACCTCGTTCGGGCATCCCGCCGTTATGAGACGTCCCCCGCACGAAGCGAGGACTGTCAGGGTTGACCTCAACACTGGCGCCTGAGTGAAGATGTCGGAATGTCCGCCAGTCCAAAAACATCCATGATGCCACGGACATGAGCCAAATCAGACCCATCGATGACCACGTCTGAGGGATACCCACTGTCTCATGAATCCAGGGTAATGTGGTCAAAGCAAGGGCGAAGTAGGCACAGCACAGAAGCGATTCCACGCCGGGTTCCACCAGGGTGGCTGCCAAAACTGTGAACTTCCTCGCTCGCAGCCATCTGCAACGGCGTGCCGCATATGATGCAATGGACATGCTTGCCATAGGCTGTATTACCAAATCTCCCCAGACGATCCCATGGTTCAGATGACCTGGAATGTTCGATCTCCAGAGTAGGTCGCCAATCAAGTGATCTTCGCAGATGTTAAACGAGAAATAATCAACCCCAGTCCGCTTGCTTCCACCCTTGGGCAGGATTGGGTTGCTGGAGGGTGTTGTTACTTGGTCAAGATGCGCCTTGCGAAACATGTTGCTCTTCCCTACAATACAGGGAGCTATGCCAACAGAGTTTATCGCGCCGTAGAATTTGACATGTGTTGTTGCGAAGAACATCTCGTCCAGCCGACCACCGCCATGTCGGGTGATCTTCGTCAATGGATCTTCGCCCGTATCCTTGGTCAAGCCAGGCACTGCTTCGGCTGCTGAGGCGGATGAGAGAAGCACCTCACCGTCCTCCACGCCTGTCCGATTGTAATCTACTATGTCAACGACGAGAGGCATCTGGTGGACGAATTTGTAAGGCTTTGCCGCCTGACCAGGAGTCGCGAAACCCATTAATTTGTCCACCATGCGTCCTAGAACCCCAGATGAGACCCAGACGTTGCAATCAATGATCCAGATGATTTCTCCCTTGGTTTCGCGATAAGCCCTACTTATATTGCGGATCTTGGGATTCGGCCCAAGGGTGTCGACATGGCCGTCTTTACCATGCAGTATTGGGTCCCTTGTCTCGACGAGAATTTCGGCGTCGTAGCCGGGAAAGTCGCGGATGAGTTGTTGCAGGACTGGATATGCCGGATCTGTCTCATCTTCTACGCATAGTCGGATAGAGATCTTGTCGGTAGGGTAATCTTGTCGGAATGTCGATGCGATGCACTCGTAAAGCCGAAGCTCGAGCCCCTTGACGGGGCGGATGATTGTCACCGTGGGCGCATCGTGGTCAAGCTTGGCTGAAACAGACGGAGGAGGAGGTTTTGAGAAATAGCGAAAACTGATGGAGCATGTTAGCAAACCGAGATTGTTTTGACAGATGAAAGTTAGTTGAAGATAAGATAGGGAGCATCGCGTACATTGCTGCTATGCCAATGCCCTGCACAACGACGACCGCAACGGCCCAGACGAGGCAGATCGCGGCAACAATTTCTATAAGGGGTCCCATCTCCAAGCTGTGGCAGAAAGCATCGCGCGACGATCAAAGATATGCTGGTCCTGCGAAGGCGTGGTGCCAGAGGCCTTGCAGACCTGTGCACTAATAGCGGTCGAGATCTGGTGAAGAAAGAAAAGAATATAGGTGTGTGGTGGAAGGCGTGGTGGGACTGGAACTGGAAATGAAGAAATTACATCGTCGGGCCGGTCGAGGGCTCTTGGGTGGCATTCCGAGCATCCGTCCGTTGCGTTAGAGGGTCTGGCGTAAATTGACTACTGGACCAGACCAGACTCCAGCGAAATTTCATCTGCGCCCACCATAATGACAGCCTAGCCCAGCAGCAGACGATTCAATTCCACACTGATGCCCAGTATCACCTGCTGTGTTCCGTGGTAGCCGCATATCTGAGTACCATGAGGACACGACTCCAGAGCCAAGAGCAAGTCAATGGCAAGACGCACGGTTTTTTACGTCCGCCTTCCCTGGTGGATGCCCATGTGTGATCCGTGCTGAAGATAGGGTGAACTCCTGTAATTCTTTATGGTTTCGAGTGTCACAAGCTGTAGACTTGCCAGTGATGTCTAGCTTGAATAGAAGCAACATCGCTTGGTTTATTACCACTTGTTCTTCTTACTACACTAGGAGCAGTCATGTTCATGTTTCAAGCTTGGGATTTACTCTGCCATTGATCAGTCACCCAGTGTCTACATCTAGGATCACTTGCGGATGAAGAAGTTCCGTCGCTGATTGATCGATTGAAGCACAATCAAATAATACGCAGACAGCTCGCACAAAAAGTGGGGCCTACTGCCCCACGCACGTCGTCCCGTGGTTTAGCCAAACAGGTGCAGAGCTGGAGCTCCAACTTCAATTGAAATTTCTTTCTCCCACAGCAAGTTTTTGTCAACCTTGTCACGCTGTGCATCACGACTGCACCACACGAGCTCTACTGTACTCGGCAGTAGACCTTGTCACTCTGCAGCTTCTCTGCTTAGACTTGGACGGATCTCGGTACGATCCGCACGTCTTGAGACCAGCTTGGCTGGCCATGTCCTAGACAAGGTAGGTTATCAGTCTTCGGTCATCTGTTTTTGCACGTTGCTCGTCGTCCGACGTCATATTCTCGACGGCCGAGCTTGGCTTGCTGGCATGCCTCACAAGGACCAGCTCTTGAAGACTCCTGGTATATGTTGGAGTCAATTCCCAATGTCAAGCCAGCGCCCGTCTCGCAGTCTTCCCATTTCCACCCATAACTGCTTATGATGACAACCTTCGTATGGTGCTTAGAGGTATCCCGATTCATTTCGGACTCGATGATTGCCCTTTTTTATAGACTACAACGGTATCTGATGCAGTTTTGATATTTGCTTTTTGTCGATCCATACTTCGCTTCCAAACATTATGCTTTCTTGTCTTCTGTGTCGAAAGCCGCAATGCTTTGCTAACCGCTCGCCTCAGTCAAAATGACTCCAGCTCGAAATGGCTGAGACTCAAACAAACATCAAAGAGAATGGCCAAGTAACGGCTGTCCTCGCGCAAAATGGCGTCAAAAACACCTTTCAGAAACGGGGCCCATCTATTCATCAGATTTACGCGCTGCCTGCCCCAATCCGGACATTCCCGCTTCCCGCCTTCTACCCCAATAACCCAATCTCAATCTTCACTGTAGCCTACGCATGGTTGCGGCAAGTACTGTCTCCGCCACCAAAGGAACCTGCTGTTGTACATCAGGGTGTGTGGTCAGAAGCCACGGGCTCAATTCACATCACTGATGAAAAGGCTATGAGAGCGCTATGGGAGCAGGGCTTCTACGGCAAAGGCAGTCTGAGTCGAAGTGAGCCCAATTGGCTCAAGCGTGAGCTCGTTCGAAGAGGCCGGCAAGAGAGCCATGTCAGTGAAATTCTGACGTCACAGAGACGTGAAGAGCGAGCTCAGGCAAAATGGGAGAGAGCCAGACTGGAGCAAGAAGCGATTCGGCAGATTCGCCTGCAAGAGGCCGAGCTAGCTGCCGCAGAGACCCAATCCAAATTAGCGACATTGCTTCCCCCGTTGTCACCCATACCCGCCGTCGCCAATGCCCCAGTTGGACCCCTCGAGTTGCTGTCTCTCCCAAACTCAGAAGCGGACAGAGTCGCGAAATCAGCCACTATGGGCATGCATGATACTGTTGTAGGCATACGGGCAGCTACACAGGCCGTGACAATCCCAGTGCCCATCGAAAATCTTCCTCCTAGCATAGTCGATGTGCCTGAAGCCGTATCTGACGCTACCATCAATGGTGTGACAGAGGAGCATGGCGCCGCCATCGACGTGACGGAACACTCCGCGACGTCGGAGGAGGCTTCATCTTGCGACACCAAGGAAGACAAAGCATTGAAGCGACAAAAGAGCGTTCGTTTCTCTCCAAAGGTGGAATCAACGACATTTAACCTCGCGGATCCCCCAAGTCCGCACCACTCTGCCAATGGCAAGGTCAAGGACTCCGTTTCGAACGGGGGCTTGAATGGTTCCCTTCTGCCGGAATCAATCAAGTCCTCAACCGCAGAAGATGTGGTCGCCGCCTCTGACGAAGAAGTTGTCAACATGGAGTATCTCCAGTTGACACCAGAAGAGTCATTCTTCTTGACCTTTGGTCTCGGTGCACTTTCTGTCACAGACCCACATTCTGGACGGACGTTGTCAAACAAAGAAATGTTGACACTCTTCCGGCAATTTTCGTACTTTCCGCCTCGGAATGGTCCAGATGAACCTGACTTGGAACCTGACGACGGCTTCCTTCTTCACTATGCTGTATATCATCACTTCCGCTCGCTGGGCTGGGTACCGCGGGCTGGTATCAAGTTTGGAGTTGACTGGCTTTTGTATACTAGAGGCCCGGTGTTTGACCACGCCGAGTTTGGTCTCATCATCATTCCATCCTATTCAGATCCCTGGTGGAAAGCCCGGGGCAAACAGGGTCCCAAAAAGTCATGGCATTGGCTTCATAGTGTTGTTCGCGTTCTATCACATGTCATGAAAAGTCTTGTACTGGTGTACGTTGATGTTCCACCGCCTCCTAAATTCGATGCGGCGTTGGAGATAGGTTATGCAGAGGCATTGAAGCTTTACCGCGTAAGAGAGGTTATGTTGAAGCGATGGTCGAGCAACCGCAATCGGTAGAGGATGATCTGTATGATAGCCATGAACATACAGTTGCTGGTCAAGAAATTTGGTCAATACATGTACAATTACATAGTTATATTGTCTATCTAGGTCGGTAAGGAGCTACCGTGGTATATACTAGTATAAAGTAGGCTATATCTGCCAAAATGCATCAGCGACGGCAGCCCGTGACATGGTGGAAAGTTTTGCAAATGCAATGAAACGACAAACCCAGACACGGATCAAAGGAAGCAAGCAGTCACATCATCCACCAGCCAGCCCCGCGCTGCCACCTACCTGCCACGCTCGAATCTGCTCGGTGCTTGCCCCGCCAAACTCCAAGCAGCGATGCGCCGAGGTCCGGAATCTCCACAAATTTCCACAGATGTCAAGCATCCCGATGTCATGGAGGGAATATTAAGCTGCTGCCCCATACGGGGGCTTGTTTCTTGCACCTACCTTCTTTTCTGGACACATTGGCTTCCTACGGCATTGACAAGAGACTCTTTATAGGCAATTTGTTCTCTCCAAGCCTCAATTCGAGAACTCTGGACCAGCATGTCAGGGAGCATGCTCATGCCGAGCCGAGCTGTCGCACGAAGCGCAACCCGCACGAGGATTGGCCTCAACGTCGGCACAACTCCCTTTTTGAGGACGCAACCCGTCCTTTGGAAATGCCTACACCAGAGCCATCGTCGCAATGGCAGAGTCAATCTGCCCTCCGGCCAAGTCACGTCCTCCCAGACGGCGTCGCCCTCGCGGTACTGGCCCAAGTACGAGATTCCCGAAGGTGCGCCGCAATTCACCTACCGACCCAAGGAGGCGCAAGACGAGGCCGTAACTGTGTCCTGGACACACGACCACATCTTTCTCCAAGATGCTGTCGAGAATGGCGCCCAAAGAGCCCTCAAACCAGCTACGCTCCGTGATAGTTGTGCCTGCACCGCCTGCAAGGACCCTTCGTCTGGCCAAAAGACCTTCGCGTCCATCGAGATCCCAACCGATATAGGCATTTCCTCGGTTCGCGCAACGGAGCCCGGCCTCGCCATCACTTTCGCTAACGACATAGCCCGCTTCGCCGCCCAGGGCCATGAGATGCTTCTCCCATGGTCGCAGGTGCAAAATGCAGTCAAGCGTCGCCCCTTTGACGAATCGAGCCTCTCTCGCAAGCATGCAATTCTCCGTCGAACAGGCGTACAATACTGGGATGCTCGCACGCTCGACCAGCACGTCCGCAAGATCGACTACGCCGAGTTCATGAAGCCCGACTCGTCTGCCTTTTGGGACGTTGTCATCGACATCCTCCGCCTCGGAATCGTCTACCTCCGCAACGTCCCGCGCGATGAGAACTCCATTGTGAACATCACAACCCGCATCGCCAACATTCGCGAGACTTTCTACGGCCGTACCTTTGACGTGCGGGCCAAGCCCAACGCGGAAAATGTAGCCTACACGAGCGGCTATCTGGGCCTCCACCAAGACCTCTGCTACTTGGCACCGCCGCCGATGATCCAAGTCCTCCACTGCATGGACAATTCTTGCTCCGGTGGCGAATCACTCTTCAGCGATGGCGAGAGGGCAGGTCGTCTGCTCTGGCCCTTCGCCAACACCAGTCTCAAGGTTGCCCCCCTGGCAGAGCACCTTGTGCCATACCAGTACGATAAACACGGATACTTTTACCACGCCAAGCGCACGGTAATAGATCACGACGAGAACGGCTTCGCAGGCGTGTACTGGAGTCCTCCCTTCCAAGGGCGCTACGAGAACGCCTCTGTGGACCTGAAGGATTGGATCGAGCCAGCGCGTATCTTTGAAGGGCTGATCAATCATCAAGATGCGGTGCATAGCTACAAGATGGAAGAAGGCGAGTGTGTGCTGTTTGACAATCTGAGAACCATGCATGGGAGAAACGCGTTTGATGCTTCCGCTGGAGGATCAAGGTGGTTGCGTGGCGCGTATATTGCCGCAGAGGACTTTTTGAGCAGGGCTGCTTACATTCCCGCTGGACAGGCTGAGATGTATAGGGGTTCTGAGGAGTGGTCGCCGGAGAATGCGCAGAGGGATTTGAGGGAGGGCGAGTGGTATGCGGATGTGGTGAGGAGGGTGAGGGAGATTGATGAAAATATAGAAGAGTGATTTGCAAGACGTATACGGTGGGTTGATTTATGTAGAAGATTGCAGGTGTGGTTGTTTGATCATAGCGGGTTGATGAATGATGAACATGATGACGACCATTAGACGAGTGTGAACAGTAGACGCTGACATGACTTAGTCCAGATGGGCAAAGCATAACACCTTACAGTATATAGAGCAAAGAAAATAGACTCCCTTGAGATATAGTTGACCAATGCGTCTGAGAATTGACCACGACATCATATTGTAGTGCTGTAGCGTTTCTGTGAGATCATTCCAATCTACGACTTACAAGACCAACCCTTATCATCACTCAAAGTTACTACAAACACTCCACTCCACGTCCCATTTTCACCAATTTTGGTCATCCAACGTTTGCCTCTAACACATCACCCCTGCCACTTCTTTGCCTCAATCCCCTCAGGAGGATGCGTCTCAACAGTCCTCTGACTAACATCGTTCCAATCCGTGCTCAACGATGTCCCGTTGCTCTCAGTAAAGCTCTTCATCATGGCACGCTTCTGCTCGTCCGTTGCGCCCTTGTACAGCTTCTTGAAGAAGTCGTTCACGCCGCCCTCATCCTCGTCCTCGTCGTCGGCAATCTTGTCCCAGTTTTTGGGGCCGCTGCGGGAAGACGTTGGGTACGCTGGGCCAGCAGGTTTGGAGGTGGCTGCAGGTTGGGTTGTGGATGTGGTGTTCTTGGTGTTGGGTCCATTTGACGTGGTTGTCTTTACTGATTCTGTAACTTTGTTCTCAACAGCTTTTGGAATTTCCGATCTGTAAACTAGTTAGTAATCGACTGCCTCGTGGATATACGACATGGAGTTGAGATGACTTACTTTTTAGTGTCAGTTTCTGCTTTGTCAGCTGTGGAATTATCCTTTCTTAACCGCGACCATTTGCCAGGCGTCTTCTTGGCGAGCCGCAGTTCGACTTTTCTGGGAGTCACAGTGAAAGTCGACTTGGTCGGGTCAATTTGTGAATACAGGTCCAGCTTGAACTCCTTCTCTTCGCCGCTGGGATAAATAAGCGCATCAAGGCACACAGAGTCCTTGAGCATCTTGACCTTTAGCGCGTCCCGGTTCACGCCCTTGCTGAAGATGGATACCGTCATAAAGGTATCCGACTGGAAATCCTGCACTTGAAGCGGCGCATTACTGGGAACGACAGTCTTCGTTGCGGTGCTGGCCGGTGCAGACGAAACAGCCGTCTTCGGAAGCTCAGCTGGCGTCACGGCTGCAAGCTCCTTGCGCTCCGGTTTCATGCTCACAGTGACCTTTCGCGCCGAATCATCCGCCTCCAGCTTTTCCATGGCACTTAGGCACGACAAACGCAGGGTACTTGCACGGCGCCAGTCCTGAGTCGAGGCTTCTTGCTTCGGCAGGGCTTGAGGGATTGTTGGCGAACCCTCGGGCTTATTAAACACGTCTTCTTGAGACTCAGTTTTGGCCTTTTCATATGTCTCCGTCCAGAATCCCTGATCGTCCATGTGTTGCGTCTTGGGATCCTCCTTTTCGAGCGCAGGAAAGTTCTTGCACAGACGCATAGCGTAGATGCAGCAGCAGTCTGCGTTGGCGTACTGCTTCAGGCGATAGTATGCTACTGCCCGTCGGTACTGAGCTTCCATGATCAAATTGCGGTTGTTTCGATCATATGCGGTGTGAAACGCCAGGTTTGCGTCATCCAGAGCCTCTTCATATCGTTCGAGGCCGATGAGCGCCTTGGAACGTCCTATGAGCCACGCTGGGTTAGGGGAGTTCGGAAGGGCCGTGGATAGCAACTTGACAGCTTTGTCCCACTCTCTTCGGTCCACGGCTTGAAGGCCATTCGTGGCCGTGGTAATGTGTGACATTGCTGTTGTTTGCTTAAGGTTGGCGAGTTTAAGGAAGGATGGATAATGAGCTAGGTGGGTGGGAGTTGAGGAACTATGCCTCGAGGAAGTGTCTTTGGAGGAAAGAATACTCGATGCACTGATGACGAGAGTGCGATGGATATGTGGTATCGAACACGGCAATTCACAGTCGAGCTCGCAGTGCGATACTCAGCTTGTGCATGAGTCTCAGGTTAAGGTTGTCCCTCAAGCCTGAACTGGCGTCAACTGCCGCCAGCTGGTGGTTCAAAGGTTGGTGGGGCGATGCACAGGGCTGGCGCTGGCACATGCAGGCAGCTGCCAACGGCCAGCCACCCATTCAAACGGCATCGAACATCTTAGAACATCGACGTGTCTCTGGCATTCGGTTGTTCGTCCTCTTTCTCCATTCGTCCACAGCTACGATGCTGGCTTGGTCGTTTGGCATGCATATGACAATCTTGTCACTCGATATAGTCTCAATCAAGGTCTGAGGAGAAAATGCCATTCATTAGTCCGGAGCTTGCTAGTTGTGCCGATTTCCAACTCTTGCTTCTCACCATCCAGCCATCACCTACGTCAACGAGTGACGCCAAGCAATCCTACTTAGTGGTCACATTCTCTCATACTATATGCGATATAATGTGTAAACTTATTTTTAAATTTGGCATTAAACATTAAGTCTATAGGTAAGGTCGTAGCGTGCCCAATTACTCGTCAATCTTGACATCAGGATACTTTTTGGCAAACAGCCCCAACACCTTGATCGTAAACGTAAACTTGTAGTTGGGGTACGAAATCATGCACGACTTGTTGAAAACGCCTTCGATGGCTTCCTGTAACCATTCGCCGTTCTCCTGTTGCCTCTCCATGATGAGTCTGATCCCTTTCTTCAATGGCTCCACGTGAGGGTAGTCCGCCTCTATCAGGCCAATCAAAGCCCAAGCAGTTTGAACCACGAGAGAGCCCATGGGATGTTCGTGATACTCCATCGTTTCGCAAGCCTAAAGAAATTGTTAGTTACGGATATGGCTCTCTGAGTCTAGCTGGGTAGTGGTTGCTGCCCCGCATATCAACGCACCTTATAGCTTTCGGACCAGCCGCCATCGGCCCTCTGCTTGGAGATCAAAAAGTCACAGCCGCGCCTCGAGATTTTGCTGTTGCCGTAAGTCTCGCCAATGCCGGCCATACTCTCGAGAGCAAACATCGTTGCGTAGGTGAAACAAATGCCCCAGCTACCATACCAGCTGCCATCGATTCTTTGATTGCTCTTGATCCAGTTAGTGGCTCTCTTGACGAACAAGTTGATCTCATCGGTCCTGTACTCGGGCCAGTACTTCTTAAACAACGAGAGTGCTGTAACACAGGCTGTTGTGCACTCAGGGTAGTCGTACTCAATCATAATTCGTCCAAACACCTCGGCTGCGTTGAGCATTTCCATGTATTCACCAGCACGACGGGCCTCGTAGGATGATAGGGCACCATTGTCGTTCTGGTACAGTAAGAGGGTGTCGACTGCATCAAATATACGCTCGTCTTCCAAAACTTCTGGAAATCCGCCTACTTTCTGCAACAGGATGATGGCTTTCAAGGCCTCCGAGATGCAATCGCTGACACCATACCCTTGGTCCTTGTTACTGAACGGCCAGCCTCCTTTTCTCGGTTGACGGTAGCACTTTTCCTGGTCAACGCAGTTTTCACGTATCTGCTGGCGTTCCAAGTATTCCAGTGCACGCATCAGCATGGGGCGCCACTTCTTGTCGTTCTGCAAGCCAGCCTCGAAGACGCCTTGGATCAAGAATGCCGTGTCCCAACATTGAACGCCGTTGGTGCCGTTGCAGAGCATGCCCTCGTCTTTCATCCAGAGATATTCATCCAGACGTTCGATATGCCTCTTCACACTAAATGCATCAGGTCCATCTCGGATGTAACACACAATGGTGTTCATTGGTGCATTTACAGGAGCGAGGTCCGCGTAACCTGTGTTGGCGTCCTCCATGTCAATCAGTTGGCTCGACCAGTCTTCGGCCCATTTCTTGATGAAGTTAGGTCGCAAGTAGGGGTTCCAAATGTTGGCCAGGAACCAGTTTGCAGCGTTGAGCAACCATGACTTGGGGTGATAATTGTCGCCTGGGGCGATGCTGTTTCGATGTGCCGCCCAGTTGATCTCGGCATGAGGTTCAGTAAACAGCTCCTGTTTCAGACCACGAATTATGTCCGTTTCCTCGCAGCTCCATCGCTTCGAGTAAATGTAACCCATCGGCAAGAAAACCATTCGAATGTGAATCCACCATCTCCATGGAGCAATGGGTACCCAGTCAGGCAACAACCAAATCTCCGGCGGCACGGGGTTCACGATATCCCAGCTGACAACGCCGAGAGTGGCGAACCAAAATTTGGCCCAATGAGGCGAATTGACAGCTCCTCCAAGCTTGTGTAATGTGCCTCGAGCCTTGACCATCAGAGGATCTTCAGGATCGACGCCGACAAGTCGAAGCACCATGTAATTCAAGGTGATGCCGAAAACCGTGCTCTCGCCTTCAATGTGTAACCCCCAACCTCCATCTTCCGGATGAGCTCTCGCAGCCAGGTAGTCTTTGATCGCTGTGGCATACGCAGATGGAATCGGCGTCTTTGTAACGTACCAACTGACCACGATACCTGCGAGAAGGAACATTGGCCCGCCATACTCGCAACCCCAGTGACCCGATGGCAATTGTAATTTTTCGAAGAACTCGAGGCCGTTCTGGGCGGCGTCTAATGGCGTTTTGGCCTTGGGAAGTGCGGGAAGATCCTGAATACATTCAGCAGGGTCAGCAACTGCACGGTCCAGTCCTGGGTCTGAAATGACCAGTCATACCAGGGGGAGACCCAGAAAGTATTTCTCGGCATAGCTTTGAGGCCACTCTTTTGCTTCCTTCTCGGTCGCAAGGTAATGCCATGTATGTCGGCTGTCGTCGTCCTTCATTCGCCATCGTGTGGGGTCAGTTTTGACTTCGATCTTGGGTTTCTTGGGGAATCCTAGCTCAGCGTCGCTAGCTCGTTTCCGCGATTTGGCAGAGCCAATGTCGCGTCCTGTTGCTGTGGCCATGGTGAGTGCGTGCTAGGAGGGCCCAAAGCCTCGTGAGAGCCACAGCTGTGCAATCCGGTGAACAATTAAAAGTTGGTGTCGAGCTTGCTGGATGGCCAGGCTAAGCAAGAAGCTTTGTGGGAACATCGAAAAGGGTGATGGGGGCGGGAAGCTTTTAGCATGCAACTGGGGCGATGTGTGTCCCAGTGTCAAATTGGACCAGCCAATCGAGGACTCGTCTGACGGTGCCTGGTGCCTGGGCGCGCCAGCCGGCACATCGGAGCATTTCCCACCTGCAGCTGCCCGCTCTCCACTGAACACCAACCACAATGATCCTTGGCTTCGCAATCCTTCGAGGCGCAGCTTTTTCGAGTGATCAGCAGCTGTCACCGGTATTTCGGCGAGTACCATCTCATGGAAAGGGCTGTGGACGATACTGGGGCCCCCTTTCTTTTTCTTCTCGTTTGGCTCCTTTCGCATGTTTCACTCCGTGCTCTGCGCCTCGAACATATCTCACCGTCGTCAACATGGCAGACGATAGTCAGCAGATCCGGGATGAACTGGGTGTAGGGCCAAGACGACATCGTGTTGCCCCTGGGACAGCCATTTCACGAATTGAGATCCTTCTAGAATCTATCATCGATAGCATCACGCGTGGAGCGCCAATGGCTGTCGAACTTTTGTCCCTCAGAAACGTGCGAAGTCGCTCGGATCAGGCTCTGCCAAGACTAGTACATTTTCCTGGTCGTTCTGTCAGCGAAGCACAAAAGTTCGGTAAATGGCCAACTCTTCGTGACGACATGCTTTAGCTTGCTTTTCTTTCTGGATCACTCGTGCTTAGCTTGCATCACATTAATCCTACAATTGGCACATGATGCGTTGGTGTCCGGCACAATATTGACCAAGCGGTTCGTGAAATGCCCCGCAACGGGCGGTGGCATCACAAAGATGGCTGATCAAGTCAGCAGCAACATATTTTACCAGCATCAGGACTTGTTCGATTCACAGCAAGTAGTCGACACGCTGGTCGATGATATCGCGGTCACACTCGGCCTCGACCGTGGTGATCTGAATATCGTTAGTTCAATGTCCATTATCAGTGCGTAGCTAATAAAGGAGGACTAGGTAGCATCCGCCAAGGATGTCGTGACGGGTCCTTTAAGAGTCCGGTTTCCCGATGGGGCATGTCTGGACGCATCCTCTGGAGAAGTGATGCCCATTCTGAAGGATCAATCTTGGCATTTGTCTAACAGCAATAGGGCATTGTAATTCCACCCGCCGCTTCCATCGCAAGCGTTGAGGTTGGGGAGATACGTTGGGTTCTTGTGATCGAAAAAGACGTGAGCCATATTCGACCACGAAAGAAAGTCTGGGCGATCCATACTCACCGTCTAAGGCAACATTTCGATCACTCTCGGCGTCGCAGTATTGGCGAGACTCCACCTGTGGCGCCGGATTGCTCGTGACGGTACGCAGTAGTTGGAGCCATTTTTAGATAACTTCTAAACTGACTCCCACAGGCCAGAGGATATCCTGACATGGTCACTCGATCGTTTCTTCATACATTCAGCCTTGATAACCCAGACGTGCCAATCTTTATTCTGGCAAATTTTGATCCAGACGGTGTCAACATATTTTATTGCTACCTTTACAGCTCAGGTAGTATTCTCCCTGGCCCAATTAGTCAAAATCGGTCCATTATGTGGCTGGGAATACAGTCGTGCCATCTTGCCGATCTACCGCCATTTTCCCAGGTCAAGTCAGACGCGATTAATATTCCGAGAAGCCAAGAGCCTGGGCCGTCGAATGAAGCTGAAAACGACAACTCTCAACTCGCTTCTCATTCGACCTCTGTGGAGCTCAGTCGCAGAGACAGAAAGTGCATCGTAGACTCGCTTGATAGATACATGACCAGCGACGATCACGGTCTAAATCATTTGACATTGAGGCGCGAATTGCAGGTAATGCAGATGCTTGGTTATAAGGCTGAGATCCAATTACTAGACGAATCGGGGGATATTAGTGCCTGGTTGGATAGAACCATGCTAAATGAGTTAAACAATCTTTGAAGCAACGAAGGTACTGGGGTTTTTGTTTCGATGTATCGTAATTTTACGAACTAAATAAGTTCTTATGGACGTAGAAGCTTCATATTACTCCCCTCAAGTTACCCTAAAGCTGGTTGCATTAAGGCAAAACTCCCGGGCTAGATCCTGCCTCAGCACGGTGCGAAAATTGCGGGGCAACGCAAATCACACAGTCCCCTCACCTTGGACAAAATTTTATGGACTCTCATGTCAAGTTCGTTGAATCCATCACAGTTAACAAGCATGGCGCCAAAACTTTCAGAAGATGAGATTGATGATCTCATTTATTTCGCTCGTGTTGGCGAAAATGAGGACCTGAAGGAGTCCCTCGTAGCTTTGGCCGAGAGGGAGAAGGTGTCAACAGCAGAGATCTTGGTCGTAGCCAAGAATGAGGGCAAGTCAACAGCATTGCACATGGCTTCGGGAAATGGGCATTTAGGTACGTCGGGCTCATCAACGTGTTTGCGGTGCAAAGTTTCTCTACCTGAGAGACAGGGCGAGCTTTGACTGAGATGTTACATGAATTTCTCCTGACCTGCTTGCAGAAACTGTGCGGAGGCTCCTTCAATCTTTCGAGGGTAGACCACAGGAAGAAAAACAGGCCTATCTCGACGAAGCTAATGAGCATGGAAACACTGGGCTGCACTGGGCTGCGCTTGGCGGTCATCTTGATACGGTCAAGCTTCTGATGGAACATGGCGCATCCCCAGCCCTGGCTAACGAGAGCAATTACGTCCCTCTGGATCTGGCCAACCTCAACGACAAGCGTGCAGTTGCCGAGCATTTCTTGGCTTCTGCCGGCATGCTCGAGAACCAAAATCAAGAGAGCGGTCTGGCCAATGTCGCTGAGTCCATCGAGCTCACGGGCGATGACGAAGAGAAGACTGAGGCAAAGGCAGCATAAATGTAACGCGGATTTTTAATCATATGGACGCCACAAGCCCTACTCACCCAAAGTTTGGTACCGCAACAAGCAGGGGCATATGGTGGTGACGGATCCAACCCGCCCGGCGGGAAGACATACGTTACATTACCCCAGGTTTCGGCACCCAGAACAGATGAACACTTGCGCCTAGCCACGGGAAGCAAAGCAAAGACGGGAAGATGCAGAAAATCTCCCGGGAAAAGATATAGACATGCCGAAGGAACAGGCAGGACAGAAGTGCACATGGGTGTGTTTTTCTCGAGGGGGGCTTATTTTTTCCGTTTGGCTATTTCTGTTGCCTCCTCGATCAATCTGGCACCACACGGAATTCTGCGAGAGTCAACAGATATGGTGCACGATTAAATCACTCGAACCTCTTCCACGGTAGCCTTGAGACCAGTACATTTTATAGACTATGAGAACTTTTGGAAGCGACGACCAGTCTCTCAGCCACCTGCTTTTGTAAGGTGGTGTCCCCAGCTGGGCATGGCAATGTAACAATTCTATCTACGTGCACGCAAAGACTTGGTCGCAGTGATAAGCAGGCGGCCGTGGATACTTAAGTAGGACTCAACGGACGACTTGGCGCCCCGGAAATCCAGGACCGCATAATAATGTCGTCCTCGTGGTTTGTCTTATCTTGTTTATCCTGCAGCTCTTCTCCAGCCATCCGCCAACCCACAAGGCTAGCACGAAACAGATAGAGTGTCCCTGGTCGTTTGACAGCTAGGCGCGTCGACATCATTGGTGGCTTCTTTCACTTGACCCCCACGAACAGGATTTGGAACTTGGGCTGAAGGCTTCAATCGAAACCGGAGACTGGCCGGCTTGCCACTTGTTGCTGATGTAAGTGGGGGTCACCCCGGAAAACGTGGGATTGAGACACCCCAGACGAACCCCCCCGACCTGAACTATTCCGTATTGTCATATTCGAACCCTGGATCGGATTGCGACTCGCCACTTGCATTCGTCGTCGCCGCTGCTGCATCATTACGCTTTTCCGTTGAAAAGCCTGCCTGCGGTTGAGAAGCGGCAGCTTGAATCTGCGGTTTCTACGCCTTGCATGGTTTCTCTTGGCTCCCGGTATTATACGGCTGATCTACGACTATACCCCCACCTCCTTCTATCTGCATGACTCCCGCCTTTGCATCTTGCTGAGTCGAGTCAACGGCACGTCTTGGAGGTTGAGGTGTTGTATGGCATCTGAATAGTTGCTTTTGCCGCCTGCAGACATGTCCGTCAATGGGGGATACAAGCGCGCCAGCCGTAAGGGTGCTGCCCGGCGATTCGCTTGCGACCATCCGGGTTGTGATAAGATCTACTCGAGAGCAGAGCACTTGCAGCGACATCAGTTAAATCGTGAGACATCCCCCCGTATATTGCCCCCCATGTTTGCTGTCGTTGAATCAATCAGCAACCCCACGAACACATATGACCTTGCAGCTCACTACGATGAAAGCTGTGTATACTCACTGACGTACCTCCTAGATAACCCCAAGGAGATCTTCAAATGTGACATTGGAGATTGTGACCAGAAGTTCGTGCGGTTGGACTTGTTGGCGCGCCATAAGAAGCGTCACAATTCGTCCTATACGCCTCGCAACCGCATTCCAAGCTTTGACACGGTGAAAGACCATGTCATTGTATCCAATGGCACAAAGACGCAACAAAATGGATTGGGACGGCACTCCTTCAGCCATCATCCAGCAACGACCACGGGCCCTCATGATGCAGCTATTCTGCTGACGCTCGAGTCAAATACGGCCCCTACTCCCACGTCCCTCTCCCATCATCATATGGCTGGCCGACAAAGCCAAAGTCAACCTGCATGGACATCACCTATTGACGAGCGAGCACCACCGCCTTTGATCACGCATAGATCAAGCTTCTACGCTGCTGAAGGTCCTGGTCTGGCGGAGCCATCTGCCATGGTAGGCTTTGCCAACGTTGCTTACAGCACAGATGAGCAGCTAGCACAAGGCAATTTTGCAGCATGGTTGTTCGATCCACAGCCGACCTACAACGACTTCAATGTTGCAAGCCTGCCCTTTCTGGAAGGTGGACTTGAGTCAACGTTCAACAACAATATTCATTACGACTACGAATCTCTCACCAGCTTGTCTCCAATGGACCACACGAATCGCTATGGAGATGTTCCAGATGACTGGATAACAGAGCCACGGCGTCAAGATCTGCTCTACTGGTTTCAGCTGTTCCGAAAGAAGCAGCCTCGGTATGACTCTCTTATGCCGACCTTGGTACAAGAGAGTGGCGGAGACCTCCCGGCCTTAAATCTGGATATGATCCGGGATTGCTTGAAGGAGTTCTGGGACACTGTGTCGCCGCGACTCCCTATTGTCCATCAACATACGTTCTCTCCAAACCGGTGTCCCATCTTCCTCCTGCTCGTCATGATCTCTCTTGGTGCGGCGTCTCTGAAGAGTCGCGACTCGTCCGGTCAGCTCTCTGAATACGGAGCATTTGCCGATGTGATCATTTGCAGCGTTAGATGGGAGATCTTGACTTCAGATGACTCAGCCCCGCCAGCAGCTCTCTGGGTTGCACAAGCACTTTTGCTTCTCGAGTTTTACGAGAAGCTGTATACAACGAGACGACTACATGAACGAGCACATATATACCACCCTGCCTTCCTGACTTTGCTACGTAGAGGCAGCCCCCTGATAGGCAAAGCCGGGAGCGAATCGCCCGGAGAGCCAGACGAGATCAGATCCGATCGACCTACACCGACGGCCAGCATGGCTCTTGATTCCAAGACCTGGTGGGTTCGGTGGACGGAGACGGAGTCTATGCATCGCGTAGTGTTTGCAGCGTTCATGCTGGACGTCATACATGCGGCCATGTTCGGCCACACCGCCGACATGACTGCTCATGAAATTCGCCTGCCTCTTCCCTGCGATGACAATCTCTGGACAGCAAGCAGCCCTGATGTTGTGCGTTAGCTTGATGCGAATTTCAGGATGTATGGCGTCAAACAAGTCTCGTTTCTGGATGGCCTGAAGAGTGCGCTGCACGGCAAGGAAGTCAAGACGCATTCTTTCGGCAGGATGATCATCATTTCTGGGTTATTGAGTGTAGGCTGGCACTTGAACCACAGAGAAGCACACCTCAAATGGCTGGATCTGCGTGGTCCCGTCTCGGAAACCCATGATAACTGGCGAAAGATGCTGCTCAAGGCCTTTGGAAGCTGGAAGGAGTCTTTTGACATTGCCATGTCTGACTCTGTGACTGACGCGCCTGGCCACCGTCCTGTTCCCAATGGTCCCATCAACAGCGCCTCCTTGTTGTTCCACCTCACCCATATCAGCTTACACGCCGATATTATAGATTGCCAAGTATATGCCGGAGCGCGGAGACTCATCGGTCGAAAAGTATCCTCAAGGGACTACAATAACGCGGTCAAACGCATGGGAACGTGGGCCAAGCAGACATCCACGCGGCATGCAATTTTGCACGCATTCAAGCTCCTGTATAGGGTCCTGGTCGACCCGAATCCAAGAAAACGACAACACAGTTCTCAATTCCAAGAATCGCCCGCAGTGCAGTACTCCATCCGCAACGAATCGGACCCCCATAGGCCATGGATCATGTACTACGCCGTGCTCTCAATATGGTCCTTTGTGCAAGCCGTTGGAAGACCTCCTGGAAAAGGATTTCCCCTGAAAGCCTCTCAGATGACGCAGAGCACATACGGCAGAATGGCGGAATACCTGTCTAGCGTCGCAGCACTGCAGGATCTAGACGAGCAGACGGTCGCGAACCTGCATGAGGGTCTGCCGGAACTGTTGGAGGTCATGGAGGGAATACTGGAAGAGGCTGATACGGAGCTGTTGATCGAAGTGAGGGATAGGTTGGGGGTTTGCAGGGATATGCTGTTGGGTGGTTCACGATGATTATGGGTTATGGATGTATGACTAGGAACGAGAATGGGATATGATGCATGATTGGTCGTTGCATAGACGGATACTTTTGATAACTTCTTACATATTGAAGTCTAGTACATATGGGAAGACGGGACTGAAACTAGTGCATTCGAGGTACGATGGAGAGTTTCTCGATGTGGAGTGCGAAGTCGGGGACATTCCGGTGACTTTCGAAAAGTATAAGTTGGCGAGCATTCTTCGCTACCGACATGACTGCGATCATGATAAAAAGGTAGAGACGAATAAAGAAAAGGGCAGTAACATAATTAGATTGTTTCATGTTGTTACACGAATCATCTCTGTGTGTTTTATTGTACTTAACGTTTTCCACATCGAGCGCCACCATGTCTGCACATTCGCACGCCCACCATCACCACCACCACGGCCAAGGCGACAACAAGAGCCTTGGCCAACGAAATCAAGAACACTTTGAGTGCGTACCCCCAATGACAAATAATGAACGACCATTAGTGCTACTCTTTCCTCCGTGTTACGTACGAATTACTCACTGATATCGTCACCAGCGAAATTGCCTCCACGGCGTTCCAAACCCCATGGATCGCCAAAATCGCCGCGCAAGTATCACGCGAGTTAGCCCTCAACTACGACTGGATCAACGCTGCCAGAAAAACAGCGCGAAGCAACACAAAACTACTAGACTACGCCTGCGGTAACGGCGTCGTGTCACGAGTAAGTTTTCTTTCTCTGCCCAAAATAGGTCTTATGCCCGTACTAAAACCTCGCAGGCTCTCGCACTACATGTTACAACCTGTCGAGGCATAGACATATCCTCAGAAATGGTTGCTCAATACCACAAGGTCGCAGCAGACGAAGGATTCTCCAGGGAGGAAATGAGTGCCGTACACGGAGACCTTCTCAGTGATGCATGTACTTCGGGGGAGCTCGATTCTTCGGAATACAAGAGGTTTAACTTTGCTGTGATTAGCCTTGCGCTTCACCATGTCGAAGACGTGGATGGCATAATTGCCCGTCTTGCAGAGAGATTGGACGAAGGAGGCGTGCTCGTCGTTGTAGACTGGGTGGCTGAGTCGGAGAGCGGGTGTAAGCTTTCGGCGGAAGATTTTCCTGCCAAACATACGGTTCACAAGATGGGATTTACGGAGGGACAGCTGCGAGAGTCGTTTGAGAGGGCTGGGCTTGGGGATTGGGGCTGGAATTGGTTCGACGAGAGGTCGGAGATTCCGAGGGAGTATGGGGGATTGCAGCAGGGATTTTTGGCGAGGGGAACAAAGGAAGCCGGTAGGATTGTGTAATTTGGGTGTGTGGTTGTCGAATGATGTGTTGTATACGACTACCAGTATCGGCGTATACTTGCATATACGCGTGTATACGGAGATATAAAAAACCATAAAAAAGTATATACAGGTATAGAAAAAGAAGAACAGGAATGTTTATGAGCATGCATAGGTATATGCTAATATCTGTTATATGCCCACATACGTTTGTACTAAACAAGAGGCATCTCGAGAGATTACTGTCAATACATGGAAATAAGTAGATTGATATTGAATTGCTCGGTCGCTCATATTGATGGCTTTGAATACAGTACTTGCAGTCTGGTGGCTCTGGCAGGCATTGTGTCAACAGCAAATTGACTTGGTGTTTGCCCCCAGCCTGTTAAGGTTTTGGCTCTGGACTTTAGGGCCAACACTACTGGTAGCTGCAGATTCTGGTAGCCTCAAATCTTGAGTATGTAGAAAGCTTATTCAACAGCTACCCTTGAAATAAGACGCAATCGTCTGCTTTCGCAGCAATTATTTGTGATGTTGCTTCCATTCGACGGACTTTTCTTCTTCTCATTCTAGACTTGCGCTTGCATTGCCAGTGGCACAAGAGGTTTCAGACGCTTTTTGCGGCCCGCGCATTTGCTTCCGTCTTGCACTCCAATAACGAATCGACATGTCCGGAAGAAAGAGAGACGAGAGGGCTGGACGTACCCCCAATCACATTTGAAGCTGAGCGTCAAAGCGTCCAGGATATCATTACTCGGATATACTCTAGATATCCAGGAACGCCAAAACGCTTCTGGATTAACCATGCTTACCGCCATTACTCCCCTTTCTTGTTCCCGGACCCGCGGAGGCGATTATATTGGAACCCTCTTCAAGCAAGACTGAACACGAGACACGATGGATGGTGTTGCGCTAACAAATTCCGCAGAACCTCAAATTTCGCTCACGAAGAGTGTTGGGACAAGGGACGTGGGTTGCCTTCGAGAACTGGAGTGTCATGCTTGTCCGGCCCGATCCATCTCCAACCCAGCAAGCCATCGAGGACTTGACTGCTCGCATACCTTCGGTAGTCGGATTCGAACTACAACGTGTTCATCTGTCAGAATGGTTTTTGCCCGATGAATTTATAGTCAAGAAAGAGAGGCGCGAGGAGGACCGACCCGAAGGCCCATTAGAAAACGAAATAAGGGCTTACAAGCGGCTGCTGCCGTTGCAAGGCACTTCAGTACCCAGGTTTTACGGCGTGGGATCATATGAGGGGGCACCTTGTATTCTATTGCAGAGGATACATGGTGCAAGCTTAGAATCGCTTGACACCAAGGTTCTGACATTGGAGGAATTGGCTCCGAAGCTGAATGACATTTACTTGAAGCTCAAAACCTATGGAGTCTACCAAAGAGAGGAAGAGGAGTTCTTGACAAACTATATTCTCGTCGACGGCGAACTCGTCACGTTCGATTTTGACACGGTCACGTTCGACAGTCCTGATAGTTGGACTTCGCGAAACCATGTCCTCTGCAACCTGCTTGACTCGCACCGGGAAATGCAAAAGAAGTACTGGGAAGCCGCAGCTCTTGAAGGAGAATACCGGCCAAAACGATACATCAACCTCGAGATAGGTTTTCGTCGCGATCGAGAGTCAAAGGGCATGCCTAACTATTTTAAAATCGTCTTGAATTAAGCTTTACTTGGGAAAGAAACCGAATTGACCGTCTTAGGTCCCCCGGGTGCGGGGATATAATTTGGGGCTGTTTAGCCATGTCGCTATTGCAAGCACATGATAGACAGAACCAAAGACAGCCCGAGGGAACTGTATCATATGAAGACTGGGAAGAATTCCTGTGTGACTGTTGTAAATGCGAATCTATTTTAGGCAGCCCGCCCCTCCAATCGAGCGACTCGGCCGACCAAAACACCTCATCCCCGGTTCCGATCATCTCTCCATTTGTTCAGCAGCACCAGCAGCCACCAGCATCATTTTCCCAGTGGCGCCATCATCTGCCTTGGCATCGAAACAAGCCACCAGCCCTTCACAACCCACGCAATCTTTCCTTCTTATACGGTCGCTGCTTCCATGTTACCATGCCAAATCAATCGAGAATGACAACTCATCGTAGCGAACGGCCCCCATGCAAACGCAAATATCGCACAGAGACAAACATTGCCAATTCGCGCATCGCTGCGTCTCGCAAAACTCCGTCATCCGCAACACCAACTTCAACAGCTGAACTTATCTGTCCGATTTTCCCCTGCCCAACACGGCAATGACATGCAGGGTTCTCCAAGGGGAGCCACTCAGCCGCTCCTATCGCCAGGGATGGCTGCCGAATCGAGAATGCAGAGCGACATGACGATCACAGCAAACCCCCATCGCTGGGAAACACGCCACCACAAGCCCCGTAAGCTCGGTGTAGCAAATCTTCATCACTAAGGGTAAAATGACAATGACGAGTAAGACGGGATAAGAATGCCCAGATGGCAACGAGCCGGACCACTAACACCGTTCCTCTTGTTCGCGTAGTCGATGGATCTCAGATCCACTTCGTCCGAGTCGGGACAAGGTCGTCTGCATTGCTGACGATCAAAGCTCCGAATGCTACATCATATCAGCTAGATGCCCTGGAATGCGGCGGACAGCAGGGTCGCTGCGCGATGAAGAAAAAATCCCAACGGAGTAATTCGCATTCGCTGAGATGGATCAAGACCTGAGTTAACGGCTCCACATGACGATGAACCAAAGACATATATAAACCCCGGGCTTGGCGTCCATCTCATCGTCCGAGTCTTGGCCAACACAAGCTAGCAATCGTTCTGGAAGAATTCCCTAAACATGAAGTCCTTCACAGCTCTTTCTCTTGGCATCGCTGCCCTTGCCGGCTCTGCTGCCGCGGCGGTCAAGGGCTTCGACATCTCCCACTACCAGCCCAATGTCAATTACGCTAAAGCCTACGCTGATGGCGCTCGCTTCGTCATAATCAAGGTATGTTCCTCAAAACATGATTGCCTCCGCCAGTATACTCGATGACTAACACGTCATTCCCCGATGCAGGCCACCGAAGGTCTCACCTACAAGGACCCAAGCTTCACCACTCACTACAATGGCGCGACCAAAGCCAAGCTCATCCGCGGAGTCTACCACTTCGCCCATCCCGGCCAGAACAAAGCCTCTGCTGAAGCCGAGTATTTCGCTACTCACGGCGATGGCTGGTCCAAGGACGGCATCACCCTGCCTGGCATGGTCGACCTAGAATCCGAGCAGGGACATCCTCAGTGCTGGGGACTGTCGCAGTCAGGCATGGTGAACTGGATCTCCGAGTTTGCGGAGACGTACCACAAGAAGACGTCGAGATACCCCATGTTGTACTTCAACCCCTCGTGGTGGTCTACCTGCACCGGTAACAGCAAGGCCTTCAAGGACAAGTGCCCTCTTGTCTTGGCACGATATGCCTCTTCTCCCGGGACCATTCCCGGCGGCTGGCCGTTCCAGACTATTTGGCAGAACAGCGACAAGAGCCCCTGGGGTGGCGACTCGGACATCTTCAACGGCGACATTAATGGATTGAAGAAGCTCGCTACTGGTTAGTGGAGCGTGGTTTTGGATCCTGTATATAGTAGTTTTGGGCCATTCAATTTGAAGAGCTCTTTGCATCACAAACATTCGATTCCAGTGTGCCAATCGTATGAGATTCGATGACAGACATCAACAATGAAAATCTTATCATAGAGTCAATCAACTGTCCTAGGCTGTCTGAAACAATTGAATTTTGTCTTTCGTAAAGATATTTCTTGTCATTAATCATCAATTTGTTGCGGATTTGGGAAGTACCATCATGTCTACTCTGCAAACTTCGGCGCAAAACTGCTGCGCAATGTCTAAATTCCCGTAATTGGCTCCCAACTTACAGAGAATGTCCCCCCACTCTCAATACAGCCCTCAAATGACCAAAGGCCAACCTCTCCTTGCGATGATATGCAAGCAAGCTAGCCGCCTTGATCATATTCTTGATCACTCTTCCGTTCAAGTCCAACTTGCTCAGCTGGGCAATCTCATCGTTACTCACATCATGCGCCTCATGGCCCTTGACCTTGCCATCCAGCGCGACCGATCGGCCTAAGAATGCCTTCCACACCTGCGCCCGCGCCTCCTCGTCCAGAGGAGGATACTCCATCGTGATATGGATACGGCTGTGGAAGGCGGGATCCATCTGCTTGATGCGGTTGGTAGTCAGGAACAGTATTCCCTCGTAGTACTCCAGCATGCGCAAGAAGATGGCGACGATGCGATTGCGCTCCAGGTTCTCAGAGGTTCTCTCCTCGAGGAAGACATCGCATTCGTCGAGAAGCAAGACTGCGTTCCAGTTTGATACCATCTTAAGGATCCGACCGAGACTGTTCTCCACGGTGTACGAGTCGTTGCCCAGATCGCCTGCGCTCATGGAGTACATGGGCACACGCATTTGCTCGGCGACGGACTCTGCGGTGAGGGTCTTGCCTATACCTGGCCCGCCGCAGAGGAGCATGATGATGCCTTTACCTTTGCCGGATATGACGTCGTCGAAGGCGTCTTTATACTGCGCTTGGGATTCGGCGAATGCGAGGATGAGCTCCTTCTTCTCGGTGGGCATGACGAGCGAACTGAATGCTTTGTCGTCGAATTTCACCTCAGCTACGTCGTCGAGGAAGAACTCCATCCAGCGCTTTGTGCCGAGGGAGTATCTGCGCACGATGCGGCTGGTGAAGATGAGCTGTTCATCTGTGAGGGGTGGGCGGCCGTCTTCGGTGTCTGGAGAGCTGGAATTGTAGCTGTTGCAGCTGTACGAATCGCTGTTGTCGTTGCCGCCGTCCGAATCATACCCGTTGTCGTCGCTGTCGTCTGACGTGTTCAAGTCGTCAAGCCAGAGAGTGTGATCTGGGTTGTTCTTCTCCCAGTTTGCACAATCGATGACGATGCGGCTCTGAATATTCTCGCGACACGTCCTGTCCGTGTCAGACTCGGGGTGGTAGAACGCAACGCCCTCGTACTGTCTGTAGCAGTAGCCTGCTAGACTTTCAAACTTTCTGCCTCGCTCCCTCAACACCTCCTTGATTACTTCTGGGTGATTGTGATAATCAATGGGGTAGCAGGGCAGTGACGTAAAGTTGCTGTATCCGGGGAAATTCGGAATACGAAGGCCCAACGAGTTCCAGCCCATTTTGACGCCGTCCCATTCGATAATCTTGCAGTCGAGAGAATACACCATGCCGCACTGCGTATTCGCATAATGCCCGCGCTTGAACAGCGCAGCGACGGGCTTTCCCTCCTTGTGTCCAAAAATGGTGCACTCAGGGGGGAAAATGGTCCACAGATGCTCGAATGACACAAATTTGTTCTTGAAGTAGTCCTTGCGGACATTGATTAGCTCACCGAGCTCCTCCTTCATGATGCCATAGAGGAGATCCAGATGCTCCTTGGCAACGGGATCTTGGCCCTCTGCATTCCGAGCCGCCTCGAACTTTTCCCATCGGTGCAGGAAGCACTCAAAGGGTGCCTTGAGCTTGAGTCGAGAGAGGTTGGTCGAAATACCGGGGTACTTGTGTAGTACAGAGGCTAACACTTCTTTCAAATGCGGCGACTGGATGATGATGCTGTCAATTTCTAAACTCTTGGTCGAGTCCGCGTCCTTGGGCTTCTCTGTGGTTCCGCTGAGGTTAGCCTGTTGTATACTCATAACATCTTCCCTTTTCACTCTTAGAGCAGAGCCTTGTCCGTTACCACTTACGTTTCCGCACAATAATGGCAAACTTCTGTGTCTCCTCCCCCTCAGCCGCCTCCTCGAAATCAGCAGGCTTCGTCTCCGACCACGATCGATTATTCCGCTCATCGAATTTAGCATAGAGCGTTTTGCTCTCCGACACCATACCCTTCAGATGCTTCTCCTTCTCTTCCACCTCTTCCTTCTTCTCCTCGTTGCCAGCGTCTGAACCTTTTTTTTCAGCAGTGTCGTCACCGGTGATAGATGTCTTATCAGCGTCATCTTTGGTCTCGTCTTTCGACTCAACTGCCAGCTCTGACTCGGCGGGCGTGACGATGACCGTGGAGACGGACTCGTCGTCGCTCTTGACTATTTGCGCCATGGTTGCGGTTGTGGCTGTGACGTGTAAGTGGGTATCTCAAGTTAAGCAATCCGGCTAACACACAACGGGCGAGCACCGCGGACTGATGAATGGGAATGAAGATGAGGAATGAAGAAGGAGAGGGTTTCTGATTCACAAGAGAATAGCTTTTATATACAGCACCGTATGCAGTCAGCGTAAGCGCAAACAAGATCCCAGCGTGTGCGAACTTAAATGACTGACTGTTCTCCCCGCGTCTGCCTAGCCAAAGAGCCGCCGGCTTGCTCACACCGAACATCCACTTATACGCCTTGGCCAATGATGGAACGGCAAGATTGAATACAGAACAGCCTGGGGCCAAAATCTGCGGCCTTGTTGCCTCTTTCTGCTAATCACTCTTCGTTGAATACGGGAGATGATCTCAGACTATTTGCTTGGAGCGGGTCTGGTCCTGGTACTCACTGGGTCTGTTTGCCAGTGGCAGCTGCATTGGCTGCCACTGCCACTGGCCACCAGCTGCACAGCCCTGTGAGGCAGCCGGCACGCTCCCGCCCCGCCGGCCGAATGCCGCGTCCCACTTCAGTCCCAGTCTGCAGCACACCAAAGACCCAGAGGCCCACCTCTGCTGCCTGCTGGATTGTCATGTATCACGTCAGTTTGTGCTGATCCATCCCAGGGCCTCGTGTGTGTCATTGAAAAGACGAATTGAGTTTCATCGGTAGCCGTAGGATCATTTGACGAAAGCAGTAAGAAACAAAAAACACTAGGAAAGAATTTGTTGAAATGGTCTAAATGATGACTGAACTGTATTTTTGAGATGACAAAATATGCCAATGAGAAATAATTCCCCTAAAACGCCATCCTTATGCAAATCATGCCTAGTTGTACAGTAGGGTTATCCGTCACTTCGTAAATTTTCTCAAGCCTCACATCCCCGCTCAGGCAGCAGCTGCGCTCAGTGTCTGTGCCACCGGCTCGATTGCAGCATTCTCACTCGGTTCCAGCTCTCCCTTCATCTTCTCTTCTCCATCCTCCACCTGCTTCTCAACAGATTTGCCAAAGTTCTCGCCCACGAAGTCACCAAGTCCAATCATGTCGATCCACTTCCAGTGATCAACTACATCGTTGCCGCAGCCGTCGAAAATGGCTTTGTCGTCGTCGATACCCTCAGATGAGGCTGCAACACCTCCATCCTTGGTCGCTGCTGTCAACTTGTCGACCGCGGCTCCCTCCACCAGATCCCCAGCGTACGTGCGAGCCACAGGAATGCCGTTGGCCCTAAAAAGTTGAAGTTGTGCTCGAAGATTCAAACGGAGAGCTCGCTCGGGCTGCTCTGCGTCGAAGATCTTCTTGGTCAACCAGGGAAATAAGATACCAAAGTCAGACTGGCTGAGATGAGCTGAATTAACCACATAGAAGAAATTGGGTTCCGGAAGCTTCATTCCGCTCGGTCGCTCATACAACTGCGGCGTCACCGTCTTGCAGGTCGGGTCTGGGGACAATAATTTTGCCTTCACGTGCAAATGTTCTGTCCAGTTATGAAAAGCCTCTGATTCTACCGCCAAGAGAGCCGCGCTACCAGGAGCTGTAGGCACATCGGCGTATACAGGAAGCGGCAAGTTGAAGAGCGGTGCCGAGTTGGGTGCAATAATTGGCAGGCACCACATGTCCAGAAGCATTGTGACGTTCTTCTCGGTGATTTGTTTGCGGATATTGCTATCCTTGGCAGGGGTGAAGAGAGGCTTCTTAATCGCGGCGACCTCGGGAACGTCGGCGTAGTAGTTGCACTTCAAAAACTGATGCATAGTTGCAGCACCGAAGCTGTGTCCTCCAAAAATGATGCGACCAGGTTCATGTACGTCCAGACGTCCAGCAAGGTGCTTCAGAGTCGGCGTCGTCAGGTTCATGTTGGTGAATGGCCGGCCTTCGTTAATAGCCAGCATAGCGTCGTGAATCAATCCCAGTTCCCAAAGTCGAATACGTAACTGGGCCTCGCGAGCCTCATACACCTCGGGTGTAACTTCGTGGGCAATTCGATTATAAGGCACGATTCGACGAGTGCGATGAGAAGAATCGGCTGGACTGGTTGGCCAATCGAATGAAGGAGACGACAGCGCTGCCATCTCGGTGCTCAGGGCAAAAGACACCAACACCGTGAGATGCTAGCGACCCGGCAATGTAGGAGTAGGAATTTCGGCCGCCGCCTAGACCATGAGAGAAGATCATGGTCGGCCATCGCTTGGTCTCGGTAGTGGCGGCGGCAGCCTCGGCATTCTTGTGGACGGGGATCGTTGTGTAATGGAAGTGTCGCGGGAGGAATCTGGTTGTAGCCAGTCAGTTTCGACCTTCACCTATGCTCAAATGGGGATATTGTGGTTGCGACTCACGAGAGGATGTCTGCCAAGGTTGGCCCGATTCCCACGAACTTGGTATACGCAGAGACATGATGTCTCTGCGGGTTTGGTAGCCAGGTGATGGGCTTCTCCTTTGATTCGGCTACAGCAGGGTAGAACACTCTAAATTGGACCGTTGGAATATCGGCAGCATTTTCTGGTGCAGGACTGGGAGAGTTGAGGTCGGTCACGGGAATTTCTACGTCGACAGTGCCAACCTTGTATGGGCCGGTGTATTCTGGGAAGGCCGGGATTGGACTCAGTCGGGACAGATAAGTGGCGAGTTTGGAGCTCGCTTGCGTATCCGCCGCAGCCATCGCTACTGTTGTCTGCTAGTTCGCGTGAAGGCGTTTATTCTTGATGTATGGATGACGCTGACGGTCTTACATAGCCAATGTATAATGACGTCCTTCGCGGGCGCAGTAGCCAGGTCGTTCGCGATGGGTCGTTGCTGTGCAATGCGCTAAGAGGAACAGGAAAGGAAAAATACGGCAGTAGAGGAATTGGAGTTGAGCGTCTAGGAGAGAAGGACAGAAGAATGATCGCTTTGTTGACAAGAAATGGAATGGTGAAGGAGAAACATGGAAAGGGGAATAAAGACCAAGCTACGCAACGTCAGACCTTGGCAGAGGGAATGCATTGGTTTTGTATTTCGGCCAGACGTCGACAGTCAAAAAGGCCACACAATTTGGTGTGCACGGTGCAGGTACAGGTACTTCGGGCTGCCACAGCGGCCACAGCCCCTGCCGGAGCCCAGACTGCCCTGATTTGGGGAGCAGCGCATCATCAGTCAGGGGTTTGGACAATCCGCCGCGGTCAATGTGATTGGCTGTCGGTGGGTCTCAGTGTTGGCACCGGAGACAATACAGGCGCAATGCAGGCGCTCTAACGGTAGAATAGTCCTGGCAATGGGACGAGGTGACGCAATGGCCAGCTGCGAAGCCTGCGAAGCCCCTTCCCTCTTGTCCAAGCCACTACGCGATTGCCGTCACTGCGACGTCTTTTCCAATAATGCGGAGTAGAAATGAACGCACAATAGGCACGCGACTAATATTGGCACAATGATCGACCGACGTCCAACAATCTCCATTCGACAAACGACGTATTACTTGCAAGCAGCGTATTACAATTATATGAACTGCCATTGTGCTTTGAATACGCCGACTCAAAATTAGCTCCCAGGCCGAGTCCGTGACGTTGCACGACGTCGAAGAGAATCACAAACCGCTGCACGAAATTTATCAGTAACACCAGATACCAACCGATGAACAATACGGAGTTCTGGACATCTACCAAACCCCGAAAGTATCTCTACTCACGGGAATAGGAATCCACTCTTGACAAAAAGAACTTCATCACGCGATCATTCTGACGGTACAGGTGTCAAAGACACCAACTGCGACCAGTCACCATCCGTCTCTGTGAAAAAATTTGACCATTGACAGAAGATATTGACCCTCCATCCGCTAACCTCCTTCTGCGACCGAGGCTCATGGCTGCCGAGGATTCTTAGCACCGCTTTTCCATCTTGGGCAACTGGGCTGGCCGGACATGCCGGCTTCGGTGGGGATTCGCGAGTTTTTGCGGGACTAAAGCGTCAATGAGGGAAAGCTTATCGGAAGCCTCTATCGAATCTATGGGTACTTTTGATCGAATTGAGCTTGAATGGGTGGGATGAATGAATGATTGAGACAAGAGATCGCGTGCCTTCTGTGTAAAACCCCAACCTTCGCTATCACGTCCACTGGCTGGTCTCAAGTACCTCATGCCTGCTATGCCGAATTGGCGTAGATGCTTGCCAGGCTGTTTAAACCGCTGTTGAATTTACCTGACCTCACAGACCATTCACATCTGTCGACAGTAAGTACTGCGAAAGGTGCGAGAGGTCGACAGCAATGACGGATAGCTGCTGACCAAGAGGCCTAGGGCTTCGGCCGTGACGCCGTCAGCTCTATACGTTGTCTGACTACTTCCTGTTTTGCCATCAAAGCCACGATTATGCCTCGTAGCTTTATAAGATAATCTATTTGGGTTCTGCTCTCGCCCCGCAGAGCATGAGCCATTGAGTCCAGAGACCGGGACTAATCATTCTTGGACCGCCACTCGAAACAACTTCGTCAGAACTGAGCCAATTTTGCCATTTATCTGAGGTAGCCAGAACCGCTCGAGCCATCAATGAAGCCATCATCATTTCAGATGTCAACTCGACATGTCTCTGGTTATATGGACTCTTCTCGATGCTGTGTGCAATGGCCTGTGTCTCCTTCTCTAGGGCCACTGCCTGATGACCGTTGAGGGCGGTATGGATTCGATTATAGAGCATGGTAAACCATCGAAACACAATGAAGGCGTTTGTCCGTTGGTTCGAGGTGTCCCCTGGCCCTAGCTGTGGGAGCTGTGTCGCCGTATCTGAAGGTTGCAGCAGGCTATGCCAGCGCCGGTACCAAGCTGCCGTAGTTTGTCTCGCTGTGCTAATGTCCCTAAGCAATGTTGCACGAGTCTTGTTCTTGTCTTTTGAAGCCGGTTTCATGATGAAGTTGTTGCAGGCTTCATTCAACCTTGCAGTCGGCAAGTAGAATTCAAACATAGACACACGCAGTTCGCTGCGATCAAAACTCATTGGTCTAGAGGCTGCCACGGATCTGATCGCTTCCATCCAGATATCCTCGTCCAGAAAACACGCCTCGACTCGGACAGCGCACTGCACAAACTGCACCTTGGAGTCAGTATGTTACCAGAGCGCGTGAGAGCAATAGGTTGTGCTTGATCTTTGCCTACAATCAGGGGGGCTTGGCCAATGAGGAGAGACTTTTCGAAATCGGTACGAAAACTCTTCGGCCCACGGAGTCGAAGTAGCTGTTCCATGCCTCGCAAGTGATTATTGGAAACTTGGCCGGTTTCCCTCGTGAGTGACTGCAAACGGAGATGAAAGCAGACGCGCATCATGTTAGTAGAGTCTCGGGAACGTCCCTTTGGCGCTGCTTACCTCGAAGATGGCGAGGAGATGGGTGGCGCATAGGGTCTCTGCAGATAAGGACTCATCTGAGTCCTCTAAAGAACGCTGAAGTTGCCTTAAAGCCTGACTATAAGACAAAAGTGTCTTGAATCGAGATCGAAGATGCGTGGGGAGACATAGATTGCGAAGAGCTTAGACGACACAGCTGATGGTGCTATCCAGCGCGGCATTATGGCCAAGCCGGGAGGGCAGGAACTCGAGATACAGTGCTAAACGATGGCTCCGAGATATTAAATATTCTGGGAAAGTATCTGTGGGATTGACTATAGATGCGTTCTTCACGAACGATGATATCTGTGAGACAAGAAAGATCAAATCTCTAACCTCACTAGAGCCATTCAATTGAGGCACAGACTTTGGCAACAAGCGAAGCCGGAGTTGTGGAAGTTGAGAGTCCTCGAACCCCTTGCAAATCCGGCCTGCAGTCATACATCGACGACAAGCTGGCTTGCCTTCATCGCATTTGACTCTCCTTGCTCTGGCGACCAAAAGTAAGTAAGCTGATGTGCTGTACATGAAAGGGGGATCCGTGGCGTCGCGAGGATCCGTACCTGCAGGTAAGGCAACCTGTTTTGGTTTTGGGGGCCCATCTTCTCTGTCTTCCGGATGACAGCAATACAGGGGTTTCCATTGAGTGCATTTGATGGATAGATACAAAGGCAGACCCATGCAGAGAATCGACAATTGATGCTCAATTTGCGATCGGGCACGGCTTGGGCAGTACTTGGCGTGATCGAGTCACCATCGAGATGCGACACTAGTAGTGTCCAGGTAAGCGCACCATGGGGTTTCAAACATAACCGATCTTTTAAGCCGTAGTGATTCGAGATGATCGTGATCCAGATGCTCCGTTTGTCAAGCTCGGCACTTGACGTCCAACGAGTGAAGAAAGGAGCGCGTGTCAGCTTACGCTGTGGGCCTCGTCCAGCTGCAACTTTTGCCGAATAGGGTAAACGCCGTGATTCGAGTAACACCAACACGTCACTACAGCTTCAGATCACACTCATCTTATCTATCCTCGCCTCAATCAAACATGCCAGAACAATGAAAAGCAAGTTTAATTGCTAGAAGCAGGAATTGGCATCTTTTTACTTCCTCTCCGTCTCGCAGAAGACGTCTGCGGAATGGGCCAGGAATATTCAGCTCCCAGACCAAACGCCAAGCTGAGAGTGATTGGTGCCGGCCTCCCTCGAACAGGCACCGCATCATTCTGCAAAGCCCTCGAAATTCTTCTCAACGATCCCGTGTATCACGGCGGCACACAAGTGACGCTCGGTCCAGAACACGAAGTAAAGACATGGCTCAAGATCGCCTCACAGTGGCCGCCACATGATGATGCGACAAAATCTGCTAATGACGACCTCATTAAAAGCCGTCTTGATGGGTTTGTTGCAACCACGGATTATCCTGCCACAGCATATGTACCTGAGCTGGTACGGCTATATCCCGATACCCTAGTGATTTGCACAACTCGCGACGTCGATTCGTGGGTGAAGAGCATGGCAGTCGTTGCTACTGCTGCCACGGTACGATTCATGAGGATTCTGTTCATGCCGATGCCGACGCTGCGACATTTTCCGAATTACATTAATGCGCTGAGGGTGCAATGGTATACTCTCTATGGCGAGATTGAACCGCCGACAGAGCGTTCGTACCGCCGACACATGGAGTGGCTGAGAGAGGTGGTTCCCGAAGAGAGATTGGTGTTTTTTCGACGTCAAGGACGGTTGGGGGCCGCTGTGTGAGGCGCTAGGTGTACCTGTTCCGGATGTGCCATTTCCGAGGGTCAATGATGGCAAGGCGGTTGAGAAATTTGCTGAGAAACAATTTGGTAGGGCATTGACGAGGTGGGCTTTGATAGTGGGCGTGGTCGCTGTTGTTGGGTTTGGTATGAGCAAGGCGATTCAGTGACTGCATTGACGAGTCGAATCAGCCCATTTCACACAGACAACCGTTACAACCCTATTCCATGGCATGCTGAATTTCACCTTCCCAACTGCCAAAGTAACATTCAATCCATTATACGACTAATGCAAGCCTTGTTTGTGTTTGCATCATTGTGCAACATCGCCATGTCGTCCATCTAGATTGGTTCGTGTGTTCCATGGAGTGTGCTGGATTAGGTGGTGGACTCATAGGGCATGTTCCGTACTTTACTCATCCAAACGCCCTTCAAGCAAATGTTGAAACGTTGAGGCTGTTTTGACAATGATTCCACATTACGGCTTATTTTGCGCATTCACGATGGCCTTCACGCTGGCGCTCTGGTGCGTGCCAATCGTATTACCAAGCGTGAATCCGGCGCCGTGTTGCTCTCGAATTGCTTGCGTTGTCGCCCCAGACGGAAGCTGCCCCGCACTGAGCTGAGGGTTCAGTGACTCTGCGCCCTTTGACGACAACAACGAAGCCAGGCGGGTCAGTGGTATAAGAAGAGCAGACGTAGAACCAGACTCAATCAGTTGATCAAAGATTGTATCTCCATCACAGGCGTTTTAAATACCCCCCTAATAATAACCAGGCTTAATTCAACATCTCCGTCTCAAGATCAGTTCCCTGCACACAATGGCCTCCAACAACGCCACCAAGGCCCTCAAGGCCCTGCACGTCCCCGGCAAACCCATCGTCTTCGCCAACGTCTGGGACGTCCCCTCCCTCAACGCCATCGCCTCTCTCAACACGGGGGATCAAAAGCTCGTGCACGCCGTGGCCACAGCCTCATGGGCCCTGGCAGCAGCTGTCGGACTTCAAGATGAGGAACTCACGTTTGAGCACAACATTGAAGCAATCCGCCGGATAGCCCCCTTTGTCCACAAGGCGGGCTTGCCACTGAGCGCAGATCTACAAGATGGCTACGGCTCCCGCATCGAGGAAGTCGTCACTGAAGCCGTCAAAGCTGGCGTATCCGGTGCCAACATCGAAGACAGCATCCCGTCCGCAGGCTTCGGAAAGGGCATCTCGGGATCCTTATACGGTCTAGAGGACCAGGTCCAACGACTACGCGCAGCACTCAAGGCTGCCGAGGCGGCTGGATGTCCTGATTTCGCATTGAATGCTCGATGCGATATCTTTTGCCTTGAAGATGATGGCAAGCTAGATGATGAGACGAGGCTCAAAGAAGCTATTGCTCGAGGAAAAGCGTTCCTCGGCGCTGGCGCAACGACTGTCTTTTACTGGGGCGGTCCTAGAGGCGGTATGACGAGAGCTCACTTGGAGACGCTTGTCAAAGAACTGGATGGTAGAGTTGCCGTGCTATTTTCTGCATATCCTGGTGTTCAGAGTACGTCCGAGTTGGCTCAGATTGGTGTTGCCAGAGTGAGCATTGGGCCGGGGCTGTTTAGGATCGCGATGGAGGCGGTTAAGCAGGCTGCGAAGAATATGTTGACAGGCGGCAAATTAGCACCATGACAGTTGAGCCAGCTGTAGCCAGCTGTAGTATTTAATTTGACATGTGATATCACTCATGATAGCTTTGTTCCACCGAACTCGAATTATCGTGGTGTGCTTGACGAGATGGTGCTGGTGCATCATTGGTAGAGGGCTTACTGTCCATGGAAGCCGCAAGTCCAGCGGAAGGTGCGACCAGTGGCCGAAGCACGAGCAACAGAAAGACATCCCCCCTTGACAAGCGAGGCCAAAAAATTCTCTCTGTAATGTATCTTCGTATCTTGACACTTTTCTGCCGTTTAAATTGACCTCGGCAACCCTTTCACGTAGTATCACCTTTTGATTCAGTTAAGGTCTGTCAGCAGATTCATGTGCTATAATTACAATTTTCAACTGGTCTTGATTAGCCACCAACGCAAGAACATCTCACAGAAAACGGCAGGCGTCGGCTCACGGAAAGCGGATACACGACCAAGTCGCGGGAGACCAGGGTCTGCAACGCCACTATTCCGCTGTGAAGCGGATGCTGCGCTTCATGGCCAGGCGAGACAAAGCCTTCCCCAGACCATTGCGGGATTAGCTGGAGAGAAACATCTCCAGATAAGACCTGGGGTTTGGAGAAGTCCCTGAAGGAAGTGGGAATGTATTCTCCGGGGACAAAATCTGGGGAAACACCATTTGACTCACGATGACACTGTTCGATATGGAGACCCGCTAATTGCTTCAATTCAGGAGCTGCACTATCAGATGACAATGGGCTGATGCTCAGTTAAAAGGCTTTCTTGACTAGTATGACCGAGCTGAAGAGTAAGGGGGCGCAACAGAAACCATGTTCCTACATCGCTAGGCTAAGCGAGAGCACTCGTTCGATCATCATTCACAAATCGGCCAGCTGGACTTGATTCCTCTGTATCCTCAACACGCCATTCTCTCAGCCCAGAAAGCCTGACAGGATGTGTTCGTGTATGCTGCTGCTAATTTCATTCACGTCAGCATGTGGACTGAATGGTGGAACTTGTCGTCCAAAGCGGAAGGCTGCGAGAGAACAGTCTGTTTCGTGGTTGGACTTATTGCGACCCTCATGTCAGCTTGGAGCCAGTAATCTTGTGAGATTAGTCTCCATTGATCCCATTACCAAGGCCGTGAGAGCACATAGTCTCGACACCCCGCCTCAGCCGTCGTGGAGATGCCTGAAGAGAGGCTCCACCGACCGTGAACAAGCTGCGCTACAGAGCTAGAAGCGTAATCTAAAGTTGTGGCTCAATCCTGTGCAGGATTCTGGCATGAGCCAGGACAATTCTGTTCTCATCTTTCTCATCGCTTACCAAATAACCGCGCTGGCCTGACTCGCCTCGGCGTCGAGTCGGGAATTGGCCACAAGCCTCCTTAAAGTCAACAATGCTGATGGCCCTCCACAATTTGCCCACGGCAGCCCACTGAAATAATGGAGACCCGGAGGTTGATCGGAGCTGTTGGCAGCGCAAGCCACCGAAGAAGTTTTATGCAAGTGCCGTTCTGGAAGGATTCTACGGCGGCGGCCGGCGGCAAGCAACACAAATTAGACAAACCACTATAACAGAAATTTTCCGATTCGCAATGCACCGTGCAAATCAGCCAGGAAAAGGGCTGCGCCTTGGTTGCTAATCCAGGCAAAAGAAAAAAGCTTTCGACAGTAGAATCCAATATCGGAGCCATCAGATCCCTGAAACTCACAGTTTTGTCATTAACCCACAAAAAAAGCTCAGATTGCCCGGCGACCGGCCCGATGCAATCTTCATTTCCAGTAGATCCGCGCAACGCGGCGGCGGAGCGCTGTGTCTCGCAAAACGGCCGCCAGGCGGATGCCACGATCAACACGTTGATCGCGCCTTCTGGAACGATTCAAGTTATGCTTAAATCATTTTTCGCAAACTGGGAAACATGCAAGAAGATTAATAATGTATTGATGTCGTTCACGCCCTTCCTGCAAGTTGGCCAATGGAGGGAGCTCCTCGTAGCCACGCGACGACCAACAATGTGGCCTGTGTAACGCAGTTTGCAAGCATCGGCATCGGCGAGAAGCTAACATGGCCGGAAGGCATTCCGCTCCCAGAGTTTCTGTCCTAATATCGGCTCTTAGCGGCAACGTTCTTGAATTTCTCTGACTCAAGTAGAAGCATCTCCCGTGCGTGGATCCACAACTTCCCCCAGTGTCCGGTTTTTGACACAGGGGAGGGCCAAGAAAGCTCTCCATAGTCGTGTAAGTGATCCACTTGTGAGAAATACGCGGGTAAATCTCTTTTATAAAACTGACCGTTCCCGTGTCCCCATTTTCTCACGGATTGTGTTGATCCTGCTTGGCCATTGTTCATTCTGAGTGTTGTTTAGTTGTGAAGGTTTGGAAATAGTACGTCCCC
Organism: Periglandula ipomoeae IasaF13; assembly: GCA_000222875.2. Classification (NCBI taxonomy): domain Eukaryota; kingdom Fungi; phylum Ascomycota; class Sordariomycetes; order Hypocreales; family Clavicipitaceae; genus Periglandula; species Periglandula ipomoeae. The sequence continues at coordinate 63,541 of AFRD01000138.1, forward strand.
CTACGATTTGGTACAAGGGGAAAATTTCCCACGACGTTCAAGATGGCCGGCCAGAACGCCTCCGCTTCCATCAGCAGCGGCGACAAGCCGAACTACCAGCCGGATGCCGCCGACTCAAAAGTTGTAGCTGGACTCCAGTTCGCTGCCACTTTCCAAGAGGAAGACTTCTGGACGCGATGCGGGTTGAATGGAAAGTCTTTTCAAAAACGGCACTATGGAAAAGGCATCGTTGAGTTAGACCGGGCGATGAAGTCGCGGCATCTGCACATGATTTCTATCGGTGGTTCTATTGGTGCTGGCTTCTTCGTGGGCTCAGGTGGTGCTTTGTCTAAGGATGTAAGTGGATGGCTCATGACTTTGGACTCTGATTGAGGCAAGAAAGAGTTTCTGACTTTGCGCAGGGCCCTGCTTCTATCCTGATCTGCTTTTCTATCGTCGGTTTCATGGTCTTCAACGTCGGTATGTAAAGCCTCGGCGCCATACTTCTCTTGCGAAACGGCAGCTAACAAAGGGTGATTATAGTCTTTGCTTTGGGTGAACTAGCTGTCATGTATCCTATCTCAGGTGGTTTCTACACGTACGCATCTCGATTCATCGACCCTTCTTTCGGTTTCGCTGTCGGTTGGAACTATTTATTTCTGTGGCTCGTTGTCTTACCGCTCGAACTTACCGTCTATGGCCTGGTGATACAGTACTGGGATAGCGAAACCAGCGTCGCCGTGTGGATCACAATATTCCTTGTGGCTGTGATCCTCATCAATGTCTTCGGAAGTATTGGCTACGCCGAAGAAGAGTTCTGGGCTTCGCTAATTAAGCTTATCTCTGTCGTCATCTTCATGGTCATCGCATTGGTTCTTGTCCTGGGCGGTGGCCCCAAGGATGGTCGATACAACGAATACTGGAGTGACCGCTACTGGTATGATCCAGGTGCTTTCCGCAATGGCTTCAGAGGCTTTTGCTCTGTTTTCGTGACGGCAGCCTTCTCGTTCACCGGTACAGAATTGGTTGGTTTAGCCGCAGCGGAAACGGCCAATCCTGTTAAATCGCTCCCTAGCGCAATTAAGCAGGTCTTTTGGCGAGTGATCCTCTTTTACGTCCTCGGCTTGTTTTTCATCGGCTTGCTTATCCCATCCGACGATCCTCGATTGCTAGCTAGTCAGGCTTTCACTGATGTCAAGGCATCCCCATGGGTTCTGATCGGATTTTACGCGAAGCTCCGAGGCTTGGATCATTATATGAGCGCTATTCTAATTTCAGTCCTCTCTATCGGCGTACCAACCGTCTATGGCGGCTCTCGTACGCTCACGGCTCTTGCTCAACAGGGCTACGCACCAAAGATTTTCACCTATATCGACCGATCCGGCCGACCGCTTCCCTCCGTCATTGTTCTCATTTTGACTGGACCACTTGCCTATGTCAACTTGAGCGCATCAGGACCTACCGTGTTTGACTGGCTGCAGGCTATTTCAGGACTGGCTGTCTTGTTCGCCTGGGGAGGAATATGCCTGTCACACATTCGCTTCCGTTCCGCGTGGGCATACCACGGCCATTCTCTGGAAGAAATCCCGTTCCGTGCTGCCTTTGGCGTATACGGCTCTTGGATTGGTTTGATTTTGTGTGTTGTGGTTTTAATCGCTCAGGTAAGCTATTTCCGCTTCATTCCTGGACTCTTGACTTTGCGCTTACAATGAACTTCAGTTTTTCACGGCGATTGCACCGCCTGGCCTCGATGGATTGAACAATGTCGAGGGCTTCTTCAAGTCTTATCTTGCGTTCCCCATCTTGCTGGCTTTCTGGGCCGGCGGATTCATCTGGAAGCGAACGGGATGGCTGCGACTTGATCAAATCGATGTCGATACCGGCCGCCGCGAGCTGGACTGGGATGAGATCCGCGCGTATCAGGCAGAGATCAAGGCGATGCCAACATGGCGCCGTACTCTGCACAGAATCTTCTAGCGGCGTGCATATGTTTTCATGGTTTCTATTCAAATTTATAGCATGCAAGCGATCAAGAATAATATAATTAGCATGTACTGTATCATTTGTTTTTGCACGACGTCAATCATTTCTCATTTTTGTTCCACGTTTTTCTCCCCTTGTGACACGACACATGCACCTTTAGGGTGCACAATGTGACACACCTGAATAAGGTTATTCTTAGCCTGCGCCACATTTTGCGCTCGTAGTACAGTAAGGGACGCTGTCCCGTGAATCGCTTTGCACGGGTCAGCCCTGTAAATTCACTCGTTATGGCCAGGCTGCAGATCAGTTCGAATGTGCAGCAATGTTGGTTCAAATTTCGCCGAGCTGAAAGTAGGACTGATGTAGGACATCATGTCATGGGCCAGTGTCAGGGACATTGTAGCAAACCAATCCATTTGTCAATCTCTTGCGTGCAAAGGGAAAACGTGCTGCCAAACCCCATATTGACGAGCAGAATAGGGTCTCATTACGTACCGGTACCAAAAGAAGGCAGCAATATTTGCTGTTTCGGTGATGATGAGTGGCCTTCACCCCCATTGCTTGGCACCGAGCACCGAAATCGAATCCCCATTGTTGGGTCAGGGTCTACGGGCTATGCGACCGAGAGGACAGCAAATATTCTCCGTCGTGAACGAGCGACCTCCAGAAGCGTTATGCTCACCCATTTTGACCCCATTCACGTACACGTGGCTGCGCAAAACAAAGCAAGTTGCCAAGCTGCCAAGAACTCGCAAGACGTCACTAGGACAGGTCGGTAGGACTCGGACGTGCGAGGGAAAGGCGTCTGATGGTACGGAGTACTGTATACGAATGCGAGACTCATTACAAATCGGCCCAGGCACCACTTTTGTGGTTTGAGAGTCTATCGTGCACGTTTTTTTGCCTGGCGGATAAGAATTTAGTGCGTGATCAAGAATTGCCATTCGAAGCTAAAGAAGCGTGTTCAGATGGCAACGTGGAATCAAGCTTGCGGAGTGGACTGCGCCCGTCATCCGGTACTTCGGTCGGTGCGGGCGGCGCGGAATCCGAGTGCCGGGCTCCACAATTTTCGTTGTGGTTCCAGTTCTTGTCAAGGTTGCTCTTGGATTGGCTTCACGCATTTTACTACTGGCATATAGTGTTGTGCTCACATTGTATGCGTCGAAATGCCCCGAAACAGTCCTGCAATTGAGTCACCGGCGCGACAATCTAGCCAGTGTCTTGGCTCCGAATCTAGCTTAGGCGCGAGGCTTTGTTTGGTGGGTACAGGACCCAACAGTCATCGACTGTGTGCCACCGTCTTGGCGGGCAACGAGGACCCCCGTGTTGGTGAAAAGGGAATCCGAGACGGGGGGTAGGACGGGGAGCTGAAATGAGGAAGATAAATGGTTTTCGATTTCCCGTCTCAAGGCAGCTGTGCATCTTCAGCCTCATGCAAGAAAACTACGCGACAAAAGACAGTCTATTCGCACTTCAAAGACTTTAGTGCATTATTTTCCTTTTATCCTATTTTGTTGACGTTTTCTGTGAAACGCAGCTGCTACTGCTGCGCATACGAACTGCCGTTATGGCGGAGGCTGTCGAGATGCAACGCGCCGTGGCCGACCAGAGTCCAAATGTGAGGGAGAAGGAGGTCCCTGCGCCAGCTGGTGATGTTGCCGTCGATGTCAAGTCGAGTGAAAAGTCGAGTGACAAGAAAGAGAAAGCCGAGGATCACGGCAGTTACATGGTATGATTATTCGTTGATGCAATGTGAATCTGTTTCGTGTGTACTGATGTGGTCATCCAGAGGATATTCTCCTATGCCGGAACAACAGAGTACATCATCTACGCGGTGTCTATATTTGCAGCTATTGCGTCTGGGGCCGGTATTGCGCTCCAAAATTTAGTGTTTGGAAAGTTTGTCACGACTCTCACGGACTTTGCTTCCGGGAAGTCGACCGGCGCAAGTATGCGAAGTGATTCGTCAAAACTTGCGTATGTTCCCTCTTTTTGGCGTTGGCAATAAAAATGCTCGTAAATGTTGGCAAGCTGACCATGGTTGCAGTCTCTATCTTGTCTATATTGGAATCGGAAGATTCTTCCTCTCCTACGCATACAACTCACTACTCACATACAACGCCTACCGCATTGTTCGCACCATCCGACTCACTTACCTGAAAACTGCGTTGCGCCAAGAAGTTGCCTTCTTCGATTTGGGAACAGGCGGTTCCATTGCAACACAGGCGACGACAAATGAACGACTCATTCAAGGCGGTATTTCGGAAAAGCTCGGCCTGACAGTCCAGGGTCTATCTGCTTTTGTAACAGCCTTCATCGTCGCCTTTGTCACCAACTGGAAACTTACGCTCATCACGCTGTGCATTGCCCCCGCTACCATCATTGTTATGAGCGTGACGGCCGTGATGGAAGCAGGACTCGAGACGCAGATTCTGGACATCTACGCCCAGGCAAACTCTTTCGCGGAGGGTGCTTTGGCCAGCGCGAGGACCGTCCATGCATTTGAGATGCGATCTCGTCTCGTGAAGAAGTTTGACGAATATCTTGCCGATGCGCACCGAGTAGGAAACAAAATCTCGCCCCTATTCGGTATCCTTTTCTCTTCTGAATATTGCATCATTTATCTTGGCTTTGGGTTGGCTTTCTGGCAGGGTATTCACATGTTTGGCCGGGGAGAAATTGCATCGAGCGGAGAAATCTTTACGTAAGTCCTAAATGTCTGTTCGGCCATCTTAGTTACTGACTGTATTACAGTGTTTTTTTGTCTGTCGTCATCGCTGTCGTCAGTCTGACGGCTTTGGCCCCTTACTCGATCGAGTTTACACGCGCTGCATCAGGAGCTGCTCAGTTGTTTGCCCTGATTGATCGCCAGTCAGCCATTGATCCATTCGATGAGTCTGGCGTGCGACCGTCTGATGTCGTCGGCCACATCGAGTTGAATAATGTTGAATTCGCGTACCCGACTCGACCTGGCATTAAAGTCCTAGATGACTTCTCTCTCAACATCCCCGCTGGTAAAGTGACTGCTCTGGTGGTAAGTTTATGCGCCAACATAATTGCTGCCTTTCGACAAGTTACTGATAACAGAACAGGGCCAAAGCGGTTCCGGTAAGAGTACCATTGTCGGCCTTATTGAACGATGGTACAACGTGACCTCTGGTACTATCAAGCTCGATGGTCAACTGATCAACAACCTCAATACCAACTAGCTGCGTAAGAACGTGCGGCTCGTGCAACAAGAGCCAGTATTGTTCCAAGGTTCAGTTTTCGATAACATCCGTCACGGACTCGTCGGAACAGAGTGGGAGAACGCGGCCAAGGACGTGCAACTGGAAAAAGTCCAGGAGGCTGCAAGGCTGGCTTTCGCGCATGACTTTATCTCAGAGCTTCCCGAAGGCTACGACACCCAAATTGGTCAACGCGACGGTCTACTGTCCGGCGGACAGAAGCAACGTGTTGCCATTGCACGAAGTATCGTCTCCGAGCCAAAAGTTCTACTGTTAGATGAAGCGACGAGCGCGTTGGATCCCCACGCTGAAGGTATCGTACAAGAGGCACCGGATCGAGCCTCAAAGGGCAGGACCACCATTGTCATCGCTCACAAGCTTGCTACCATCAGGAAAGCAGACAACATTGTTGTCATGAAGAAGGGCAAGATCATCGAACAAGGCACTCACGAATCACTTCTCGAATTAGACGGCACATATGCACAGCTCGTTAGGATTCAGAACTTGACGCTCAAGCCCTCGGAAACCGACTCGGATAGTGACGAGGCGGACACGCAAGTAGTGGAAGGCGATCCAGCTGATTTGGCGAAACCCATGAGCAAAATTGTGACAAGGGATCGAACCAGGATGGAAGCGAAGAAACACAGAGATGACTACGATAAGCACAAACAGCTTGGTTTCATCTTCGTCATCATCCGTCTCATCAGGGAATCGCCAGAACTCCGATGGTGGTATGTGCTCGTTCTCATTGGATGTGTCGGAGCATGTAAGTTATTCCCATTCATTTTTCCGGATTTGAACAATATTTCTAACATCATGTGTTCGCAGCTGCCGCATTTCCAGGCCAGGCGCTGCTTTTGGCAAATGTCTCCAGCGTCTTCACCTTAACGGGCGCTGCAATGATTGACAAAGGCAATTTCTACGCCTCCATATTTATTGTCCTGGCTGTTGGCTGCTTCATTTCGTATTTCATCCTCGGATATGCTACCAATTATGTGGCACAGGTATGTACCTACCCCTTCGTCGCAATCATCTTGTCAATCACACCGAGTAGGTGCTAATGTCGACCCATAGACGCTTTCGCACACATTTAGACGCCAAAGTCTCAATGACATGCTCCGTCAAGATCTGCAATTTTTCGACCGCGAGGAAAATAACACTGGTGCGCTCACTAGCCGTGTTGATTCCAACCCGCAAGCTATTCTCGAGCTCATGGGCTTCAACGTCGGTCTTATCCTCATCGCCATCCTGAATGTTCTGGCTTGCAGTATTCTGGATATTGTATACAGCTGGAAGCTAGGTCTGGTCGTCGTCCTCGCGGGTCTGCCTCCGTTTGTTGGCTCGGGATGGTGCAAGATCCGCTTCGATGCCCTACTCGATCGAAACATCTCCAAGCGAAACTCGACTAGCGCCGCGGTAGCCTCTGAGGCAGTCAATGCTATTCGAACAGTCTCTTCCCTAGCAATCGAACAGGCTGTGCTGGACAAGTATCTGGTAGAGTTGGACCATGCTGTCAATGGGTCCATCAAACCAATGTTTAGCATGATGGTGTGGTTTGCTCTCACACAGAGTATTGAGTATTGGTTCATGGCACTAGGCTTCTGGTAAGTTGAACTTGTATTCATGTAAGTTTAGCACACATGGCTAACTCATGGCAACAGGTATGGATGACGTCTTGTATCCTTCAATGAGATCAACATGTTCGACTTCTTCGTCACCTTCATGGGAGTTTTCTTCTCGGGACAGGCTACGTCGCAATTGTTCCAGTTCTCGACTAGCATGACCAAAGGCAAGAATGCTGCAAACTACATCTTCTGGCTGCACCAGCTTCAGCCCACAGTTCAAGAGACCCCTGAAAATACTGACAAAGGCCCCAAGTCTGGCGGGCCAATCAATCTTGACCATGTTCGATTCTCCTATCCCCTTCGACCTGATGCGCAAGTTTTGCGCGGAATCGATCTCGATGTAAGTTTTGCCCGATGTATTATTTTGATTGCTCGCGACTTCCTGTACTTACGCTATTATTTCAGATCAAGAGAGGCCAGTTTGTCGCCTTCGTGGGCGCCTCTGGGTGTGGCAAATCGACTATGATTGCCATGCTACAGCGCTTTTACGATCCATCAAGTGGAAACATTCGCATCGCCGGCGACGACTTGACCGAGCTCAATCCTCGATTGTACCGCAGAATAGCATCACTTGTGCAGCAAGAGCCCACCCTGTTCCAAGGGACCATCCGCGAGAACATTGCCCTCGGCATCGACGACCCAACCTCGTCCGTTGGGCACGCCTCCAAGTCCTCCACCACGGCCGAAGTTTCTGTTTCAGACGGCGAGATTGAGGCCGCATTGAGAGCAGCCAATGCGTGGGACTTTGTCTCCTCTCTCCCAGACGGCCTCTCCACCGCCGCAGGCTCCAACGGCACTCAGTTGTCAGGAGGCCAGCGACAGCGCATCACCATCGCACGATCACTCATCCGCAACCCTAAAGTGCTTCTATTGGATGAAGCAACCAGTGCTCTTGACACCGAAAGCGAAAAGATTGTGCAAAATGCGCTAGCTGAGGCGGCGAAGAAGGGTGAACGTATCACCATTGCCGTGGCGCATCGTTTGTCGACTATCAAGGATGCGGATGTAATTTGTGTGTTTTACATGGGCAAGATTGTAGAGATGGGTACCCATTCCGATTTGATTGCCCAGGGAGGCATGTACAAGAAGATGTGTGAGGCTCAGAGCCTGGACTAGACTTGTTTGGGACGTTAGCCTGGCGTTGTGTCTGTCTCTTCATCATTATCTCCGTACTCGGGTATAGGATAATTCTTCTTCTCGCATGGTGTTTGTGGTGTCAAGGCATATTATAGATCTATTCATAATAAACTTCACTTCCTTAGGCAAGATGTCTCTTGAAGTTTCTACTGTCACATTCGTCCGGTCGAACAATGTCTGCAGACCTCAGCGAATGGCAGATACAATCTGCATTATTATAGTAACCAAAAAAAGCACTTATGTTATACACTCTATAGCCATTTGGAAAACCAGTCTAAGACCTGTGTCACGGAATCCTCCAGAGCCTTCTTCTCCAGGGGATC